>JBCIKM010081830.1:0-14799 GCA_039654465.1 Melibe viridis | reverse complement strand
CTGCTGTTTGTGGTTTGATCTGTTCCCTCTTTTAACTAATTCTATCATCTTACTTTCCTCTGGGCTCCTCTATGACCGTGTGTCGTGGGGCCCAAAAACCTCCAATAAACAATAAACAAACAATTTCCTCTGGGCTCCTCTATGACCCTCGTGTGTCGTGGGGCCCTAAAACCTCCAATAAACAAACAAAATTTCTTTGACTCATTGTCTTCCTTTTTCCCCTTTTCTGTGATGTCCTATCTTTGTTGTCATGTTTGCAACTCAATGCTCATCATCCATTATTTCATGCCTTTTGGTTCATGGCTGCAGGGTCACGCACAAGTTAAACGTAACACAAAGAGGGTTTAAAGATCTTGGGTCTTCCTGTATCATCATGCTGATATATATGATGGCCATTGCTTATTTTTGTAAGGAGGGATATTTTTTGTCGTCGTAAATCATCTCTCGGTGGTGTCTGTGTTTTGAGAGATGATATTTATTTTTTAGTGTAAATCATCTTTCTGCTGTTTGTGGTTTGATCTGTTCCCTCTTTTAAGTAATTCTATCATCTTACTTTCCTCTGGGCTCCTCTGTGACTCTCGTGTGTCGTGGGGACCTAAAACCTCCAATAAACAAACAACAAACAACCAGGAAAAGCTTTCCAAAATTTTTGTCGTCGTAAATCATCTCTCGGTGGTGTCTGTGTTTTGAGAGATATTTATTTTTTAGTGTAAATCATCTTTCTGCTGTTTGTGGTTTGATCTGTTCCCTCTTTTAAGTAATTCTATCATCTTACTTTCCTCTGGGCTCCTCGTGTGTCGTGGGGACTTAAAACCTCCAATAAAAAAACAACAAACAACCAGGAAAAGCTTTCCAAAATTTAACCTGAAATTGAAATAGTAGTATAGTCATTTCCCGGCAGGAAACATCATAGAGAGATGATTTTCCCCATGGGGACCCGGGGAATATAATAGGTTCCCTGCATGCTAGCAGGTGAAAGCCCACCAACAACAGCAGGTGGTTGGTGGGAGTCCCTGGTGGGCTCTTCTTCTGTTTTTTTTCTTTTGCACTCAAACTATCATCTTACTTTTTCCCCTTTTCTGTGTTGTCCTGTTTGCAACTCGATGCTCATCCCTTATTTCATGCCTTTTGGTACATGGCTGCAGGGTTACAAGTTAAAAATACTGAGCGCTTTTGTACACAAAAGGGGTTTAAAGATCTTGGGTCTTCCTGTACCAAAGGGGGTATGAAGATCCTGTGCTTACTGAATCTTTTTTTCTTTTTTGATAGATAATTGCGATAAATCAAACAAAGGAGTACCATTTAAATTCTCCAGTCAAATTTATTGTGCCTACAGCATTCAAAGAAAAACAAAGCGGATTCTCTCATAGAATATTAAATAAGCATACATACATAAATCAGTTTGGCAGTTTACCAATCCTAAACAGTAAAGTGTGCTACAACTACACATAAACATATTTAAACCAAACAAATTGGGTGAGGAGTTAGTCTGCTAGATTAAAAAAAAAAAAAGAAAAGAAAATTGTAGCAGGACTTATGCCAACACATGTATTGATTCTATGGCTAAAAACTCTTAATCTTTTTCAAGTCTTCAGGAGGCTAAACAATCACAATTCCTCCATTTTGGAAATGAGTAAGCATCCTCTGAGTCTGAGAGATTCTTGTTTGGATTCTTCAGCAATTGAAGAACATAGAGAGAGAGAGAGAGAGAGAGACAGGAACAAAGGGAAGTGTAGTTCTAGCCTTGTTTGGTTTAAAAATGTTCCATTGTAATGCAAACTTCCTGTTGACATATCACTATCAGGTATCATTCATTCATTCATTCCTCCAAATTCAAACACCCGACCTAACTCTTGTGAATACTGACAATAAAAAACAGAACCCAAAGAAAAGGTGCTCGTTTCCATAAAAGCAGGCTTGAGTTTTTAAATATTTTCTTTCGTTATAGAAAAAGTAAACTGAAGCCGATTAAATTATGTGATCATAGGCTGTATTGTACCAGTAATTAGGTCATAGCAGCACGAAAACACTATTCAAACCTTTCTGAATTTTCCTTCTCTAAATTAAGCAAAGCTGCGCTGAGTCAAATGATTGCATCATCATCTTAACACTAACAGTGAAAAGGCTATATAAATAGCAAGGCATCAAGAAACAATTTCTATTCATCTTCCGATTTAACCTTATTCTCAGAATCCAAAACTAAGCAGTCTAACTAACAGAGAAGAAGAAATTGTTCTCTTGATTTTGATTTGAAAAAAGCATTAAGTTATTATTTTAAAAGAAAGTGTACAATCAACTCTCAAGTTTCATTCCATATAGTGCTTTCTTTGGGCTTTGTTTCATCTGTTCAGTTGGTAGAACCACACACTAATCTTCAAAATATTTAATGATTGCATTTCGAAAAGATTGATGAGTATATGCAGTCTCTTCTTAAATTACATGAAAAGAAAAAAAAAATTCAAACTATTAGTAAGAAAAGGTCCAAATAGTATCACATTTGTTTGTTCTTGACATTGTCATTATGTTATAAAACAAACAAACAAACAAACAAAAAAAAAGGATGAACATAAAAATTAGAGAAAAACTAAATATTAAGCTGTATCGCATAACCTCTGACCTATAAATAATAAAGAAAAGAAATCAGCATCCGTAAAATACTGATGATGAAAAAGAAAAAAAATCTCATTGTCTTCAACTACAAAGCAGAGGTAAGAATTGGAAACATATTCCCAGCAACGAAAAGAAATCTCAAACACATTATTCACACAATCATGAGCAGAAAAAAAACCCAGAGAGAATGAACAGCCTGCTCTAAATGTGTAATACATAAACATTCTCCTCATATTGCTCGGCACCAGTCATACACCAATGCGTTTGACTGGTAGAGAGTTAACAACAGCGATGGCAAAATATTCTCATGAAACGAATTTAAAATCTGTCAAGAATCCAAAATCAACCTGACAAGATTCTTTCAACAACAATGTAACAACAAAATCTATAGCCTTCATAGTGTCCTACCCTCCTGTATAGCCTTCATAGTGTCCTACCCTCCTGTATAGCCTTCATAGTGTCCTACCCTCCTGCCATGTTGCAAACATGTCATGACAATATAACAACACCATGACACTCAATGACACATCATGAAACTATGCGATGACAGATCATGAAACCACATCACTCATCATGACATATGAAACCACAAGAAACCTCTCCTTAGAATCCCGATAAAGGCCACACTAAGATGAAGATTTCATCCAGATTGAGTCATCACAGCCACGAACAGTGTAGTCTTTTGGGGCATCGGCATAAATAGAGTTGTATAATTCCTCCAGGGGAAGCTCTGGATCAGCTTTGGCCTTCTCTGTGGCTTCAGTTACTTCCTTCTTTATTTCATCCTCTATTTTCTGCAAAATACAAAATTTTCATTCATTTACACTGCAATTCAAAACATGTTCGATTCATTGGAACAAGAGACAAAATTCAAGGAATAAATGAGGTTCAGGTACAGACAGATGGAAAAAAGCTTTCAAACACCAAAAGATAGAAAAATGAAAGCACTTTCAAGTAATAAAAACATTTTGATGCTGGAAAAAATATGAAAACGCTGATTTTGAACAATATAAATGCAATCCGCAATGTTATAACTTTGCACAAAGTTTTGTTGCATTTTGTCATTTATTTCATCAGAAAGCAAACAATTGAAAATTAAACTCTTTTGCTTTTAGCATTTTCAACAATGATGAGTCAGTAAAACATGCTCATTACATTTTGAATAAAATCTTCCAAATAAAGACCGGAAACTTGTTCAAACACAATTTTTCATTTCCCAACATTTCTGTGACCTTGAACTTTCATTGTGCTGCCTTCTTCATGAGAGAATGAAAGAGATAACGAAATGTACATCCATTTTCCTCTCAGAAAATGTTTTTTTGATGTATGGTTAATAGTTTCACAGCAAATTTTGTGTAGCTCTGAAGTTACAAAATTCTATGACCCCATTGACCTTTTTATTTGACCCTTTTAAGGTTAAGAAAGAATGGGGCATCAGTGATGAAAACATGATAATAAAATGGCCTCAATCTGTTCCGAAGTTGACAGGTGATCCCACACAGTCATTCAGCCTGTCAACACCATTTATGATCATTTGTTTTTAGCTTTTTAAGTGACACAAAAGATTTTTTGCACAATACAGTTTAAGTTAGAAAATTATGACCTTGAACACATTTTGCTTACAGTTATAGTTAGAGCTTATGTAGAGGAAGCCCAAAGACTGAACAAGGAATAAAAGGGCAAGGTTCCGACAGACAATGAAATGTGGTTTCAGAGTTAAGTGTAATATATCAGGGTGATCAGTCCATGGTCAATGTGGGTGGCTTTGATTTATTAAGAGAGGAGAGGGGCTTTAGATATAGGCAATAAAATCTTCTTTCTGCATGAACATTACCAATATTATCTGCGAAGGAAAATGTCATGTGTCAAACTTTCACAAATAAAACGAGTTTAAAAAGTCAATGGTCTGATAGACTGATGCACTGTGGCTATGCCATAAAAGAGGGCAACTTGACAATAACAAATGAACCAGTCAGAAAAGGTTTCTTGCCAGGAATGGCCTTCCACTGACCACTAGAAAAAGTGAAATATTTTGTCCAAGGATATTTGAAAGATCAAAATCACCAAGAACCTCCTACCGGACTCTACCTCGCCCCCATGACCAGAAAAGCAGTGATCCTACCTTGAGCTCCTCTGCCGTCACTAAATTAGCTCCTGTGATGACCTCCTTGAACTTTCCAATGGGGTCCCGAGTCTGTCGGATCTCCTGCACCTCTTCACGCGTCCGGTAGCTGCAACGTATCAAATAAAACAGTTGTCAACACAAGTACAAGATTATAGAGATACAGAATACCTATATTTACTCCAGTAACGAGATGAGAATAGGGACTTTTTTGTATTTTGTATGTCTACTTTTATCCAATGGTTTTCCTTGTAAATCTCCACACAATCTCATGCTTGCACTTATAATCTAGTATTAGCGTCACAATTTACCACCTCTACCGTACGTCAGACTTCATGATTCCTGGCCTTTGCCATCCTCTGAATAAAATAATATGGACCATGTAAGAAAAAAAATAAGCAACTGGATTACATGACTTGTCATTTTTTCCTTCAAATTCATACAACAGAAATATTAATTTTTGGAGGAAAAAATAAGAGAATTATACTATATCAACCTTGAGAGGTCATTGCTTCCCAAACCCTTTGGCAAAAGTCATCTGTCTCACACCAGCCGTGATGTCTGTGACTGGCTTAGCAAAGTAGTGAGTAAAACCCAAAACCTGAACTCCGATGCAACAAAGGTAAAGGAGCTCTAACCTGGTGCCTGGGTCACTCATACTGTGTCCATGGTAACGGTAGGTTGCCATCTCCACCACAATGGGGCCGTTCTTCAGCACATAGTCCTTGCAGAAACGTGTGGCTTCCTTCACAGCCAACACATCCATACCATCCACCTGTCACACAAATACACACAGTACATACATAGACATAACATTATTTTGCATCAGATATTAAGCATTACTGACGAAACAAATGCCTCTAAAATTTTTAGTAAAATGGAAAAAAAAAAAAAACAAACAAAAAAAAAAACACCAAAAAGTTTATAGTAATCCTTTTTCAAAACAAAACTACGTCAAATGAAAATATTCCTGCATTAAGTCAGTTTCTAGAAGTTTCTGTGGTTTACAATGAATCTAAACATAAAACATCCCACAAAAAAATGAAGACCAGGAAGAGGAATTTTAACAAAATAACAATGCCAGGTCAAGGTGGGGTTGGATACGGAGACATAATGAGAGAGTAGCTCACCCACAATCCAGGGATGTAGTCGCCTCGGGTGTAGTAGGCTGTAGAGGCGGCAGCCCTCTCGGCAGAAGTACCCATGCCAAAGCCGTTGTTTTCGCACACGAAGATGCAGGGAAGGTCCCACAGCTTGGCCATGTTGAAGGCCTCAAACAGCTGGCCCTGGTTGGCAGCTCCGTCTCCGTACAGTGTGATGCACACGTTATCTTCATCTCGATATTTGTGGGCTAAGGCAATGCCTGCTCCTACAGGAACCTGATAACAAAAATTTTTAAAAATACAAAGAGTATCCTGTAGCTGAAAAGACATTTCAGTAAGGTTTGATAGTGATAGGGCAGAGGAAGGAAAATATAAAATAAAGCAAAATGGGGGCATTCCTCTCTCTCTAAAATACTGGCTTCCAACTTAGAAGCAAGACATTAAATCTGGAGTTATAATGAACAAATCTATTTTTAAAATGCATGTTTTAACATTCCACACTGCTAATTTTATGTCTAAGTAACGATTGTTCCATTTCTGACCACACGAGCATCTAATTACATTTTGACACAATGCTTCACTTAACATGGGTTTAGTGTTTCTGATTTTGGAAACCCCAAAATACTGCGCTCTCTTCATAGAGAAATAACCCTGAAAGTCTTGAAAAATAGACAAGCCATAAAGCACAAAAGATAGAACAAAGAAAGACTAAAAAATGTGTAGATAATAGACCTGCTTTTCATGCCATTTCTCCATCCCCCCAAAAAATTGATCACAGCCAAATTTTTAAAAGGGAAAAGTGACTTGTGTTAAGCAAACAAACCTGTGCCCCAACGATTCCATTTCCTCCATAAAAATTCTTACAGTACATGTGCATAGAACCTCCTTTGCCGAGAGCACAACCTGTTTTACGGCCTGCAATGAAAAAAAGTATCAAAACAGTTCAAACACAGTAGGTCTGACAGAATTTACTGCCAAATTACATTGAAAGCTGTCACTACCAACCAACAGGACAATATATAAAACTTCCAAAACTGTTCTTATTCCTCTATATTACATGAGACAAATATCTGATAAAAAGACCAATGAGAACCCCCCCCCTCCCCCAACCCAAATTATCCAATCCCAGCACAGTAATACACCTCCAAAAATAGCCTTACAAGAATATAGTAGGTCTAAATACACTGAATTAAACATGGTGTAACTGAATGAAAATTGTCACCTTTTGCCTATTTTATAAAAAAAAAAAAAGACAATAGAGCAAAATAGAGTTTTGTTTTGTTATCCTCATTCCTTTATACTGAATTAGCAGTGTAGGACCATGCTCCAAAGAGCTAGGAAAACCTCTGGGTCAAAAAATGAAGGCAGGCAGATGATCAGTCCACCATGCTTAATCTTGTGTGGAATAGTGAGCAATACAAATGGGGTATTACTCAATCTTAAGCCAAACAATAGTAGCTGTTGCCTTGGTGGTATCTGCTCATTTAGAAAGACCAATGAGCCGATCTGCCACAGGGCGTAGAGCAAAATATGAGAGATCTATTTCTATGATTTTGAAGAAAAGAAGAAAAAAAATGGAAAAAAAAAACCCCAAACAAACAAAAAAAAGAAAACCCTGTGAGAAGGCAAAAAAAAGTTATTTAATGAATCAAAATAACAGACCAGGTTTAAAAAAATTAAATAAAGTTAAGACAAATATTAAATTATCCCTCATTGTAATGATTACATACCTTTATCTCCAATCAAAGAGTCTGATGATAATGGTAAATTATAATGTGAAACATTTTCAAGAGAGTTCAAACCGTCATCCCCCAAACAACAAAAATCCAACATTCTACCAGTATATCTACCTGTCAGTTCAGCCAGGACCGCGTGCACAGACACCCCTCGGATGTATGTCCAGCCGTGAGCTCTGTAAGCAGTGATTACAGAATCTTCTGGTGTAATGGCTGCTTCCATCCCGACACAAACAGCTTCCTGTTGAAGGAGTAATAGTATCAAGTCATTGGTATTGAAACATTGGCAATGAAGTGAAAACCTATAATGTAATAGCAATACATTACCTCATAGATTCTCGATTCATGAAAGTACATCATACCATTAGACATAATTTAGATCATTGCAACCTAGGTGAGTCCCCTGTGCTTCCTCTGTTAGTTCCAATTACTTCAATGTACCAGGTCACACTCTCATAAAACCCCAGATAAAATCATAATTAATGTACACATTACAATGAACATTCACACAAAGCCTAAAACAAATAGCTGCATAAATAATTGTCTGAAAAAAAATCAGTTGTAGGCCTATTGGTCTGTAATTAATGCTGATGTTCTTAATATCATCCTAGAAACTGGCAGCAATACGACTCTCTAAATGTGAAGATTCTGATCAGCCACAACTAACACATATCTTCAGCAAGTTATTGCTCTTGAGCTAAGGGTGAAGCAAGATAATTTGGATGTCTCTTTGAATAGGAGTATCCATGACTTAACTGTTCAATGTCATAATTTAAAAACATTAAAATGCATTGCACCAAGTCCCAAAACATTTGGATCTGAGTCCATTATAGTTATAGGGCCTCATGGTCTCCTTGGTAACTTCATGGGGGATTCCTCTTGGCATTGTTCTCTAGTTCAAAGAATGATTCAGTTCCTTTTTTTGACTCCCCTTTTCAAAGGTCAATTTTCACAATATTCCTTTAGAAAGATAACTAAATCTACAGGGGCTGTCAAAAGCAGTTGCAGAGAAATCATTGCAAAAACTATAATATCTCGTATATTTTAAATGATGTCCCAAAATGTTCTAACCTGACCAGAGTAGAGATGACAGAATCCTCGAATCCATTTGGCTTTGTACAAGTTACCAGCAGTTGTCTCCATCAATCGGATGGTCCTCATTTCCCGATAAAACTTGAGGGCTTCCTCTCGAGTGAAAGTTACCGTAGTTTCTGGTCCATTCTCCAGCTTATGAAGTTTGAAAGGCTGAAAAGGAGGAATTCTTTGAAAATGAAAAGTGTTTTTTCCTGATTAACAATTGACAAAAACTTAATCACAAAGAAATGTCAGTTCTATGATATCATTTTCAAGAGTGTGGAAAAAGTAAAGTGATGAAAAGTATTATAAGACAAAAAAATTGGATTCAAATTTCTTTCCTTAAAAGTTTTCTTTCGGAAAAACTGAAGTGTACTCACCACAAGATTGTGGGTTGCCTCAGAGGCTGAGGAGTAGCTGCATATCTTGACTGCATTTTGTAACCACTGAAATGACAAAATTATATAACTTATTTATGTTATTTTCAGTTTTTGACGTAAATCATCTGAATTTTCATGCAAAACCGCAGAAATACAGGGAGTAAATAAAATTATGACAAATTTTATTGCTTCGTGCTTATTCAATTTACTGATTAAAAAGTGAACCCCTGAGGATTTCCTTTATTTAAAATCGATTTAATTTTATCTAACTTCCTATTTCTTGACAGCAATTGGGTCATCTGAATGACATTTAAAATCTTACAAAATCATCCCAGACTGTTGAGTATTCTTCATAACGTTCAAAGAGGACGAGGACACAGATTGTTTAAAAGTTAAAGATATCATTGAGTCTCTTATCAAAATATTGGAGTCTCCTACGAGCACCTTAATTATAGCAAAAACAACCTCCTAATTTTTTGTTTGTTTGTTTCCTTCAATAAAACAGCTAGCCAAGCCTAATTATTACCCTCACCACATCGCCCCCTTCCCTCAATTACAATCATCAAATAAAAACAAACACGTAACTGGGTAAGAAATTAGACTAGTTTCATGACAAGGAGAAATAATAAATGTCTGCTCACTTATCACAACACAGAAATACCTAGACCACACTATCCAAAAAGCCTTGACCTTAACTCTCACATTTAAAGAAGCAGCTTAGAAATTCAGTACATATCTTGTACAAAATTAGACCATGGGAAAAATCAGTCTTTATCGATATATGGAATATGAATAGGCTATCAGGGTTGACAAAACATAGAAATCGTATGAACTCTTTGGTATCTTTTGTATCATCCTAGATGTTATAAAGTCACAATGAGTTTCTCAGTCACAATGAAGTTATTAGAGTGAAGCTGCCTCATTGCTCTGAGACTGCTATAACACCAGTAAGTAAATATCAATTGAGGGTACGGGTAAAATAAAAGGGGAGGAAAGCAGGCCTCTACCATCCCAATGGATTATTTTCCAAAGCATTAAAATTTTCCTCCAGGCAACTTAAGTAAATATATCAAGGGCGAGTAAACATTTTTGTGGTTTCTTATCAGGCTGTTACATTTTGTTGCATTGAAGTATCCAAATTGCCTACATTCACATGAATCAAGTTTTCTAGCTACATTCAGGGACAGAAACGTGTTTGTTACTATTCATTTTTCCAACAAAGAGTGAGATGGCCCTGGTGGGCTGGCAAGAATTAAATTGTTGGCGCATTCATTCCATGATATTAATCATAGAGGGCTGGAAACAAGGTCAATGGTACTGGTAATGCAAACAAGCACTAGTTACTCATAAAATTTTGTAGAGTAACCTCTCAATTCACACCTTCGTGTGTTTCTGTGTAACTGCAAGAATAAACGATGAAGAAAACAAAGCTGATCTTGTCAAAATTTTACTAGAATAAAGTGATACAACATCGGTTCCTATCAATTCATTCATAGAAGGAAAATGATGCAGGATTATATACGTATTGTATTTCTCTTATGTCAACGCCTCTGTTGCCAAAGCGTTTGTGTGTTGGCATTGCAATCAGAGTGATACGAATTTGATCACATGCTTGGCTGAAATTTTTTTCAGTTTTTTTTCTTTCTTTTCATAACATATGTTGTTGCTGTTATCCATATCCCTTCACACATTAACCTTACAACGAAAGGTACAAAAGGTAAAGATAAAGAAAGAACTATTGTTGGAAAAGCCTCTACCAGTTATTTGTACAAAATGAGTGCATGATCACTGCAAAATAATTCTTCGAAGAACAGTTAGTTTGTTCGTACAATATTGTGCCAAACTTCCGCTCTACGCCTGCCACAGCAAGTAGCTCTCTCTCTCTGTTTTCTTTTTCTTCTTTGTTGATGAAGAGGGAGAAATGTCAGAGGAAAAGAGCTGATGGAAAGATGTAATTGTATGAATAACTGGTACTGGTTATTCGTACAATTGTATGAATGACTGCTACTGGTGCTATTTGAATAATCGCCTCCTAAAAGTCCCAAGAACAAAGCTCAATGGATAATGCTGAACTCCTGACAAGTAAAAAAAAAGTTAACTTTTTTTGCTCTCCATTATCCCCTGTGCGCGACACAGAAGGAAGACCAGAGAAAAAATAAAGGAGAACTGTATGTCTCATCCACTGCTTCCTCAAAAAAGCAGAATGAGTGAGAAGTCAAGCCTCTTGCAGGTGGCCAACCCATTGAAGTCGTTTTACTGAAAATCATGCAGATTTTCTATTAAAAAGGTATAAGAGCATATCGCCAAATTGCAGCATGCACAGCAAAGAAATCAACTTACACCACTGGCTGACGGACGAACAGATCTTATGATTGAAAACATGTTCGAGGTTTATTGTTGTCAGTGAGAACGAAATTCGGCCTTGGTGGCAGGACTTTGCTGACTGCGAAGGTCAACCGGAACTTTTATCAAAATGGGACGATGTGGTTCTATACATAAACGTAGGAGTTGGAGGAACAGGTTTTTCGTTGGAACGAGGGACAGCTAACTGAACTCTGGAGAGAGGTTGCCTATATCATCGACAGATGGTGCAGACAAAGCCGAAGGAAATAAATAAATGAATAAATAAATAAACAAATAAATGATAATGATGATAATAATAATAGTAGTAGTAGTAGTAGTATTAGTAATAGTAGTAGTAGCAGCAGCAGCAGCAGCAACAGTAGTAGTAGTAGTAGTAGCAGTAGTTGTAGTGTTACAAATGAAAATTTGCCACAATTTGATTACAATAAATATATTGTTTCTGTGTCCACCTCGTCTTTGTCCATCTTTGTCATATTGTATGCTCATACTCTAGCAGATTCTTCAAACTGTCCCAATTTTTGTTTGTTTGTTTGTTTATTGGTGGTTTTTAGGCCCTCTACCACATACGAGGGTCATAGAGGAGACTAGGGAAAGTAAGATAAAAGAATTATGTAGCCAAAAGGAAGAGCAGGTCAATGCACAGACAGATGTTTTAATTATTTACACTGAAAAATAAATATCATCTCTCAAAACACACGACACCGCAGAGAGATGATTTACAATGACAACAAAAATCTCTCGAAACAAAAATAAACAATGGCCACCAACCATAGGAGCATCATGATCCATGAAGACTCAGGATCTTTAGACTCCCCTTTGTGAAGAAAAGTACGTCTAACTCGTGACCCAGTAGTTATGTACCGAAAGGCATAACATAGGGGATGATAAAAAAACAAGGCAACAAAAACCGGACGCAAAAGAAAACGGAGAAAAGTAAGACGATTATTTCAGTATAAAAGAAAAGAAACAGAAGTAGAAGGGCCCACCAGGGACACCTACAAACCGCCCGCCACCCTATTTTTCAACAAACTTTTCCTTCAACTTCAAGGGTTTCATGTCTTCTTCAAGGACTCTGGCCATATTGAAATCGTTTACTTGGAAATCGACACCAAACCTGAAAAAAAAAAATCGCATGCCAACGCTAAATCGAGGGGCAGATAGTTCGGAGACAGTGGATATGTTCGTCATCCTGATAGTGGCAAGACGAAGGGTGCCGGCTTAGCAGTGTCGGGACTCAGCTCCAAGGAGCTAAGAAGAAACACTATGGATGTTGAGAAAGGAAGACAGGCAGATGATCAGTCCACCGTGACTAATATTGCGTGGCATAAGGAGCATTACATATGGGGTATTGTTACTCGATATTAAGCCAAACAATAGTTGCTGTTGCCTTGGTGGTATCTGCTCAATGATAAAGACCAATGAGCAAATTTACCACAGGGCGACAGCTGAACAATGATTTGATGAATCTTTTGGATTATTATTTTTCTACACGTACCTGGATATTTGTTTGTTTTGTTATACTTATCCCTTCATACTACCTTAGTAGTGCGGGACTCAGCTCTAATGAGCAAGGAAAACATCTGGATCACAAGAAATAAAGACAGGCAGATGATCAGTCCACCGTGCCTAATCTTGTGTGGCACAATGAGCAGTACATTAATGGGGTATTAGTATTACTCGATCTTAAGCCAAACAACTGTTGCTGTTGCCTTTGATGGTCTCTGCTGATTGGGAAGGGCGAATGAGCTGATTTACCACAGGACGTGTCGGTGATGCTTGTGCCCCAAAAAGTTTGTAGGTCAAGGTCGCTCTTGAAATAGGATAATTGGCGAGCACAATTTATTGTAGATGTGTGTGATATTGACAAAACACATTAGATATATTATGGTCTTCCACAAATGGTTGGAGAAAACCTTATTTACTACAAACTGCTTTCTTAGTCTTGTTTCTTAAAATCTTTTTCAGCGTAATGACATAATGATAATACCGTACTAGTACTAGGTTCATACAGAGGCGTTGGACTTTGATCATGCTGATAATAAGCATGGGTTCCTCCATTCCTGCCTGTGCCATCATTATCATGTGTCCTTGGGTAAGGCACTTTACCAAACTTACCTCATCCTATTGGAGATGGATGTAAAGCTTGTAGGTCCACCTGATTGTGGACAGGGCTGTCTCTCTGTCCGAAAAAATTATAACACGCCTAAAAGGTGACCTGTCTCTTCATACATGTTTTACATGTTCTTTGTCTGCCACGGATGTTATGGTATTGTAAAGCTAGAACTATTTACAAAGAGAGAATATGTATGTTCTTGCGAGAAGTAGATTGGACAGCTGTTTTGTTCAAGATCTTTCACTGGCAAGAAATGAATTTAAAATTTGCCTTTTTAGTTACCACCAGTCCCTGGATTCGACTGCTACAACCTACATCCAAGATATTGTTCTTCCATATCAGCCATCCTGTTCGCTTAGATCTGAAAATTCAGAATTATTAGTTGATCTAAAAACCTGCCTGAAACATTTTGGTGACAGAAGTTTGGGCAAAATTGGACCACAATTGTGGAATGCTTTACCTTCGTCCCTAAGACTTGCAACTAACTTTGGACTTTTAAAAGACTACTGAAGACTCATCTTTTTTTCAAAATATTCAGACCAGATAATGTGATTATATTTTATAGATTTCAATGACTAAATGGTTTTAGTTGATATGTGCATGTGTGACTGTATGTGTGTCTGAAAGATGTTTATGAATGGTTTATGAATGATATTGTAAATCACCTTGAGATCTCGATAAAAGGCGCTATACAAATATTCTTCATCTCGTATCGTATCATAAAAGCAGAGATGATTTTAACTAAAAAATAAATATTTTCTTTTAAAACACACATCGATGCATAATTTAATAATAGCAAAAAAAATATCACCTCTCCTTACAAATACAAACAATGAACACCACACAAGACAGCAAAATTATCCAAGAAAACCCAAAATATTGTGTGCAAAAATACTTGGTAAATCAAACGCGTGGCTTGCTATTATTTACTAAAGATCATGTAATGGGGGATGACCACTGAATATGAATGAATGAATATGAACTTTATTTATCCATGAGGGAAATTTGCCTTAGGTACATTGCCATAAAAAAAAAACCCAGCTTACAATGAACAAAAGTGGTTACATACAAGAGAACATGAAATACATTATAAGAAATCTGTGCAAATTTAACTTAATTTATCCATACTCTCTCTCTCTCCTGTGTGTGTGTGTGTGTGTGTGTGTGTGTGTGTGTGTGTGTGTGCCAGTTTTTGTGTAAGTGTGTGTGTTATTCGCCTTTTTGTTTGTTTGTTTGTTTATTGGAGGTTTTAGGGCCCCAAGACACACGAGGGTCATAGAGGAGCCCAGAGGAAAGT
>JBCIKM010081608.1:0-14801 GCA_039654465.1 Melibe viridis | reverse complement strand
GCAAATCGGTAAATCGGTATTTTCCAAAATTTTCAACAAAAAATCGGTATGATACCGATTAATCGGTATGAACGGCAGGTCTGCATTCTATTTTATAATTTGTGTGATTGTAAAACAAATAAAAAGACTATATTATAAAAGAAATGACCAGAGGTGGACATTTTTTGGGTAAGATTCCAATATAAATCTATACATATTGAATTATTAAATACAACTTCATAAATTACAAGCTAAGCTTGAAGTTTACGATTCAATGTGTTTTGTTTGCAGAAATCGTTTTTTTTTAAAGCCTTTTAAGAGTTACAAAGTGATTACTATTTTCTGTTTATTTTCATTTCTGACATGTAGAACACAAATGAAGTATAATTATAAAGGGCATTTTAAACCTTACTTACTTTAGAGACAGACGTAGCGGTATCTGCACACATTCTGTTCTGCTTCGGAGTCTGTTAAATCTTTAATTGTCTAAACCGCTTAGAATCTTGCATTACTGATGGTGGGGATAGTGGATCATGCAAGATCTAAATTGAAAGTAGGTACCGGAAACAAGATATGAACTGTGATCTTAAGATCTTCCAATCAAATGCCTAGAATACTCACTTACCCAGCTGTTCCGGGTTGGAAAGCATGAAAATCTGCAAATGAGAGGACAAGTTTTATTTGCTGCAGAGTATTTTTTAACAGTGGATAAACACAACATGGCTGCCAACTTGAAAGAAATCGTCGGTGTCTATCAAAATTTGAAACGGGTTTGGGACAGCAAACCTCCTAATTTGGACAAGGCAGGAGAATTATTAACCAGATTAAAGGTAGTTTATGTTATCTTTGGTGGATTTGAATAGTGAATATTATCATTCTGTTGTTCAAGACAGAAAAGAGCACTTCAATTTCTCTTTGTCATTCTCATTCAAGCTTACTTTTTTTTTTTTTTTCCAGTTATTTATTTGCAATTGGCCTCTATGTCTGTACCTCTACCTAGATGCAAGTGCCACTTTAAAGTTGTTTACCATTGTGCCAATTAAAAAAGGTGTTATTTTTGGTCTGTCTTTATTTCCTTTATGAGATTGAGCTCTTTCTTGGGGGGGGGGGGGGGGGGGGGAGAGGTGGTGCTGGAAATAGTTGACTATCAAAGGAGAAAGTTTAATACTGAGGAGAGACAAAGCTACAGTAAGGATGAAAAAACAGGATGGTTAGAAGTTTTCCAAAATTGGATTTGAACTTAATGCCTGCCATGGCACCCATAGAGCCTGGCCACTGCCAGGATGAGTTGCTCAACTTATGAGTGGTCCGCTGCCTGACAACGAAGTGGTAAAGAGTTTCTCTTGATGAAGCTATATTTTCTTTTTCAGCTGGCCCTCACAAGTGTGGCTTTTTTACCCACAACAGAATCTACAGTCTCAAAGCAGGAACTTCTCATTGCAAGTGAGTGTTTTGCGAATTGAATTTGTATTTAGTTGTCACTATGCTCCTTCTCCACTATTTCTAAAATGAAGAATAGAGGGGCTGGTACTGGAAATAGATGAAAATAAACAGAAAATAGTATAGGCTCAGTGCTGAGGTGAGGCAAGCAATAGAAAGAAAGGGAAAAAAAACAGGAAGTCCTCAGAAGAGGGAACGGAATCCAGGACCTGCCACCAGGACAGTGGGCCTGCCAATAGAGCCACTCTATAAAAAAAGTGATTTCAAGCTCAGCAATAAACCCTTGTCGCTGACAGTGAGTTCCGCTTTAAAAAAACACAGAACAATTCACTCTGATCAAACAAACACTGTTTTGATTGTCCCCTCTCTCTTTGCAACACAGTACACAGAAAGATAACTGACTTAGGGGTATACCTATTTTAATTGGATTGAGTTGAAGCGATCAATTCAAAACCAGACCACTTTCTGGGATCACACACTCAGAAGTGTACACTTTCATTGTCAGTGTAGCTTTATAACATGTGAATTTTGCTTTGTAGGCCTCCCTTAATCTAGAGATCGTTTGGGTCTGTAGAGCTCTATTCAAGCTTGACTTGCAACGTTTAATAAAGATATAGCAAACAGATAAGTTTATATCAAGTTGCCTTAAGTATAGTCTCTGTTATCATTTTACCTTTTTGTCTTACTCACAAAACATTTTAATAAGGGTTTGTATGCAGTGATTGCATTGTTTTCTTCACTGAGGAGATTTGCTTGGCCCTTAATAAACATGCTTAAATTCTTAAACAAAAATTGCCCTTGTGTTTGCACATAATGAATTAATGCATTATTTCATATTACATTTTTTTTGTAAAGCGCCTAGAGCTCAAATTCTACGGCGTAAAGCACTATATAATTGTATTTATTATTATCATTTGTCTTCAGGGGATATCCTTGAAATTGGTGCGCAATGGGCTATTGCCAAGAAAGACATCCCTGCTTTTGAACGCTATATAGCACAGCTGAAGTGTTATTACATGGACTACAAGTGAGCAATGTCTTGTTTTGTGTATGCATATTTTTTCTTAAAATCTTTTCAAATCATTAAGTGCATTGGTTTTCCTTTGTTCAATTTACAAATGGTGGTTTTAATGTGGGGAGGATGTCTTTTCATCAATGCACTTTGTGTAAGTCTCCATTTGCATCAAATTTTTGTTTGTTTTTGTTGGGGTTTTTTAGGAGAGGGGGTTGTATTTATTTCTAATTTAAGTTTTAACTACATCCACATATTTTTTCAGAGATGATCTGCCAGAGTCAACATTCAAGTACCAGTTATTAGGATTGAATCTCTTGTGTTTGCTGTCTCAAAACAGGCTTGCTGAATTCCATACTGTAAGTTTTCTTTTGTTTTTTTTTTCTCTGTGGAGTGGGTTTCTGTCAGTAATGAAGATGAACAGACTGATGGCTTTTTCATGTATGATGAATTAGTAATTTACCAGGCCAAATGTTAGACTTTGTATTACAAACAGAAATAATGCTGCTACTTTTGCTGTCAAGATTAATCCGCCCAAAGCTGTGTCAATAAGGATTTCATATTGAGACCCATTACTTTTCAGTCAATTGACTAATTTTCATCGAAAATTATATCCTGCCATGACTTTTCATCGAAAAATCTTGCCGTGACTTTCCAACAATTTTATAACTTATCATAATGCATCATTTCTTTTATTTTATTCTTTTGATGCCTACACATACTCCTGTCTCTTTGTTTAGCCTACTACATAACAAGTTCTTTCATTTTACCGTTATGTTTGTAAGCTGATACATAACTACTAACGATTTTTTTGTAGACCATCTCTGGTGTGTCTTCACATTTCTAGATCAAATAATTTGTTGTTCTTTACCCCTGTGCCACCAGGAGCTGGAGCGTCTGCCTGTAAAAGAGATCCAGTCAAACATTTACATCCGACATCCTGTCAGCATGGAACAGTATCTCATGGAAGGCAGTTACAATAAGGTAGGTTGCAATTTATCTTACACCTTGTAAATCAGCTCATTGATCTTTCTCAATGAGCAGATACCACAGAGGCAGCAGCAACTATTGTTTCGTATAAGATTGAGTAATACCCCATATTTATTGCTTATTATGCCAAGCAAGATTTGGAACAGTGGACTGATCATCTGTCTATCTTTCTTTTTTGGGATCCAGAGATTTTCCTAGCTCCTTGGAGCTGGGTCCTGGCACTGCTACTGTAGTATGAAAGGATATGGATAACAAAGCAATTTATTGTGATGTTTTCTAAATATTTCACTTTCTTTCATCTTCTTTATTCTTTTGTATTGTTTGTTTGTTTATTTTTATCAGGGTTTTTGTGTTTGTAGGCTGGAGCATAAAATGTACTTTTGTTTGAAGCATTAATACTATGAAAGTCTAATTAACTTTGTTTCACCTGTAAGCCTTTTCTCGAAAATAAGTAACATAGCATATCGATTTAGTGGGGTGAAACTGTTAAAATTGTATTTTGTTTAATCTATTTTCAGGTGTTTTTGGCTCGCGGAAATGTGCCTGCAGATAACTACAATTTCTTCATTGATATCTTGATTAACACCATTAGGTATGGAGGCAAATGTGGTTTTTAATGGTTATGTGACCTTTAAACTTTATGTCTTGGTTTTTCTTAAAAGACGTTGCTGTTCAGGGATCTCATTCCCAGAAAAAATTTTCCATGTTCCTCTCTGTGGTGTCGATATGTTTTTTGAGAGATGATATTTATTGTTTAGTGTAAATCATCTCTCTGCTATTTGTGGTTTGATCTGTTCCCTCTTTAAACTAATTCTATCATCTTACTTTCCTCTGGGCTTCTCTATAACCCTCGTGTGTTGTGGGGCCTTAAAACGCTATATCGGGTGCCGTCATTCTATCTCTGCAACCCCTGCATGCAACAGTCGGTGGCCTCACATTCATGATGTAAGTGAGAGTGGAGGAACATTATTGTAACCGATTTGATTGGCTGCACATCATCACTGCATGTCATGGTCCAGTGTATTAAGATTCTATAGTTGTGTTAAATGAAGATCACACACTACACACTCAATAATTATCAGGCAATCCTTAAGCACTGCAGTGTGCTATGGAGCTACAATGAGGTGTTCGGTTTTAGCAATGTTCTCTAGGTTTAGTAATGAAGACTGAAAAAAAAGGTAGTTTTTGATATAAGGGCACTTACAAAATAGAGTGAGGCAATTAATGCCGCAGCCAAGCCATAAAAATCGAGGGTACCATGGCAAAATGCAAGGGTACAGCAGCGTTATTTTGCCAATGGATATTTCCAGCCCTGTCCTTAATTTAAAGACACCCTGATTTAATATGTACAGTGGTGGGTCTCCCAGTCCAGTGAGTGGCAGTAAAGGTTAAACTAATATGATATGCTGGATTCCAACGGTTTTAATTTGTGTGTCGCCAGAAAGTCTCTTATTATATCACTTTTTTTTTCATAATCTTACTTACTCAAGTTTGCTTTTTACTTTTCCTGCAGGGATGAGATTGCTGGTTGTATAGAGAAAGCCTACAAACAGATTGGCCTGTGTGAGGCTGCAAGGATGCTGTTCTTCGAGTCACAGAAACCCATGAGGGATTATGCCTCACAGGTGAACAATCTGTCTTTTTGTTGTGGTCTAATGATAAGCCTTTCCCCCGGACAGTGTGACTTTGACCTAGGTAATGCTGCATTGAGAATGAATAGGAGCTGACACAACATGGATGGCAGTCGTAGAAAATGATGTATGTTGTGGCAGGTGGCTCAGTGGTCAAGCTCACAACCGTTGTTCTGTCAGTGGCAAGCCAATGGTCACCATTTCGAAGAACTTCTGACCTCCCTGGGTTTTTTTTGTTTTCCCTCGACTGTATCTTCTCAGCGCTGTACCTACACCATTGTCTTTGAATGAGATTTCACATTAGTGGTAGGAGGGGCAAAAATGCTGTGATTATATTGCACCCATGTGGTTGGAATGAGTTGCTTTGCTTTCATAAAACTATTACATAGTCATGGTAATAAGTTTCTCCAAGGAGCAAAAGTCCTTTAACTGTAATGTATTCAGAATAAGGCAATACATGACTAGTATTTTTTACCAGTTGTCCTAAACATTTGATGTAGTCTCAGATTACACAAATTGTCTTGAATCTTTTCAATTTGAAATCTAGTACTAGTAGAGTACATGACAGATTTTCTTTCTGACCAATCAATGGCCAATAGTTAATATGATTTGTCTTGATCTTACTTAGTTTCCTAGATTCTATTAAGTGTAATCATTTAATTGATATTAACTGCTCGAGCTTAATATGCCTTTCAATTTTTAAATTTGCTGTCTTTTTTTATGTTTTCAAGTCCAAAGCAAGGGTGCATCTCAAGTTGACTTTTTGATAACTAATTAACCAAGAATACTTTTTATTGAGAGTGCAACTAGAAAAATCTTCTAAACTCCTTTAGTGACAGCGAATTTCATACTTGTTATGTTTCAACATTTAGTTCTACCAAGCATCTGAGTTGAACACAAAAAAAAATATATATATGCGGGCAGTTGTTAGGTACTTTTACTTCCGTTTGTTTTCTTTTACACTGAAGCTATCGTCTTACTTTTTCCCCTTTTCTTGTGTGTCCTGTTTTGTTTTGTTTTTTTGCCTTGTTTGTTTGGTTTTCAGTGGTCATCCGCTATGAAGTTAATCACACTGTGAACTTAAGTACACAAAGGGGATTTAAAGATCCTGGACTGTAATAGGTGATGGCCATTGCTTATTTTTGTAAGGAAAGATGATGTTTTGAGAGATAATATTTATTTTTTTAGTGTAAATCTGCTGTTTATGGTTTGATTGGTTCCATCTATGAACTTATTCTATCATCTTACTTCTTCTTGGCTCCTCTATGACCCTCTTGTGCTATGGGGCCCTAAAACCACCAATAAAAAAACAAAAAATATCCCAAGTAGAGAATAAAGAAAGCAAAAAACACACAAAACTCTTATCAGCCTTAGTCCTCTACATTGGAATTGAACCAACTATAGCGCATTGTCTCACTTGAGCCTCACAAATCATTATCCTGTGAAACTGATGTTAGTGTAAGAATTAACCCAGCAAATGTGGGGCTTCATTACTAGGATATTTGTATGTCTGTTTGAATGAAAAATCCTACAAAATTGATTGCGGGGGTTGAAATTTTCAAAAAGATAGGTTTTTTCTTTTAATTTTCTCCTTATGATACAGGTAAAAATTAGAGAAATTTCAACTAAGTCAAAACTTTAGAAGTCTTCAAAGGGATTTGTGTTTTGAATGTCAGCATTCATTTGTGTATTTAGTAAGCAATGATGTAGCGCTGTGCAGTGTAAAGCATTGTAGATAGTTTCGTTGTTTTTTTGTGTTTTTTTCGCAAAAATGTTTGAGACGTAAGGAATTTCGAATTCACTACAAAAATTCAAAACAGCTCAAAGTCAAAGTGGCTTTATCATGCATCAGGTAACACAGTCACTTTTGCTAATTTCATCGCTGACAGAGCATGAGCAGCTTTGGTGGAAAAAATAATAGATAACCTGCGACCAGAGTTATGAATAGCCTGCTGTCATAAGGGGTTTCTGCATCAATATTTTGATACTTGCACTGCATTTTCCAAAGTTATCATAGTTCTTTTATTGACTCTGTATTCAAGCTTCAAGTGTGTCAGTCACCCTTTGATTTTGATGCTGCTATGTAAGCAAATTAAGGGTTTACCATAATGGTGGTTAATACTGGTTTTGATTGGCTTTTTGTCATTGTGGCATTGGTTTTGTATGTTGTGTTTTACTTTTTGAATGAGAATAAAAGACATAAGCAATGACGTATCAAAATGTGTCTTAAAATATTAAAATATGGATAGTAAAGAACTAAATTTGGATCAAGGTGCATGCTTCTTTGGCAATACAGGGTGTCTAGCCTCACCCATAGCATGGAGCTGGGAATCTAGAATTTGAAGAACTTTCTACTCGGGCATGCAATGAGTGTGTCATTACATAATTAAACTCAGGGTAGATAGTGACATGTACTGATGATATAAATTTTGATCATGTGTGGAAATGCATTTAATGTAAAATAAATGTATTGAGACATATGCATGACTCTAAAATTCTTGTTAATATTGTAAATGATGGGAATCTTAGTTCCTTTAGATAAATATACTGAGGATCTTACTCTGTTTGGTATTTCTTTTTCAGCGCAACTGGGAGCTAAAAAAAGACAACTTTTTCCATTTCACCCACGAAGCCAAAGACACAGATTTAGCGATTCCAGCCAAACTTTTAGCAGAGCAAACCATCACATATGCCCGGGAACTAGAGATGATTGTGTGAGAAATCTTGAGTTGTGTTAGCTGCTTTCCTGGGGATGTGAGAAAGGAAACTTGCGTGCATTCTCAATGAGTTTTTTTTTTTTAGTCATTTGATTTGAATTGCAATTTTCTTTTTTCAATTGGATTACATTTTGCAATGTAAGACTGTAGAAAGTGCATTGATTGATAAATGTCTCCTGTGTGTGGAGTGCGTGTGGGTGCTTGTGTGTTTGATTCATTAAAGATTGTTTCATATGCTTTGAATGGGTGAGTTGAAAATGGGAATAAATCTTTGATGGCAAAATGATTAATAATTTCCTCTTTTTGATCTTTTTTTTTTTAATCCTGTTTAGTTGAGTTGAGGTCTTGAAATAAGAGTTTAGATTCCAAAGGCTTCCACTTATAAATCTTTCCAATCGTTCAAAAAAAAATCTAAAATTAATTTTGGACATTTGGATATATAGCACTTATTCAGTGTCGTTACCTTGCTCTAAGTGCTTTATGATACCATATCCCTGGCAGACAACCAACATGTAACACAGGACGAGACAAACCACCTGTTTAGACGTTTTATATCATTTCGGACAAAGAAAAAACCATGGGGATGTCCGAGCTTGACATCCATCTGTGATAGGATGAGGTAAGTGTGGTGAAGTGCCTTGCACAAGGGTACAACACCAACGATTAGAGGCTCTACGTAGGGCTGCAGAGCGTCACCATTCCAGACACTAACTGTGATTATGCTTGCTTCACTTTTGTATATTATAGGGAGTTCTGTTAACCACAGAGCCATTGATGCCAATATATAGTACAGCTTGATCCAGACCAAATGTCGAGGTATTCCCAAACGCTATAGGTATTTAAGCAAAACTAAGGGGCTGTTGCTGTGAGCTGATACTCAATTATATTAGGGTAAAGATGTTTAAGAACGGTGCTGCCAATAGACAGTAAGAAAAAGAACAAAACTCACTTTAATTCCTAATTGTTTTGTATTGTTATCCATATCCCTTCATACCTCCTAAACAGTGTTGGGACCCAGCAGCTCCAAGTAAGGAGCTGGGAAGAACTCTGGATCACAAGAAATGAAGACAGGTAGAGGATCAATCCACCATGCAAATTCACAATTAAATGAAATAAAAATTTAAAGAAAAAGAAAATGTCTAGAGGTGGTTTGAACCTGGCCACCAATATAAGAAGATAGCAAGTCACGCCATTTTACCTCCAGGGCACTGTTCTCACAGCTTTACTTTGCCTCCAAAGATATTTGACAGCAGACATCTGCGGGTGGTTGGTACATCTCCCTGGTGGGCACTTCTAATTTTAATTCTTTTCGTTTGCACTACACTGAGGGTATCTTCGTACTTTTCCCCCATTTCTTTTGTGTCCTGTTTTCTTTATCTTGTTAAGTTTTCAGTGGTCCTCTCTTATGTCTAATGTCATGCCTTTTGATGGGTCGCCACAAGTTGAACAGATTGAGTACTTTAATGCACAAAGGGGTTTTAACGATCCTGGGTCTTCCTGGACAATAATGCTGTTATGGTTGAAGGCCATTGTTATTTTTGTAAGAGGAGTGTAGTGTTTTGGGGTTTGTTTTTTATTGTGCATGAAAATCATCTCTTCGTGGTGTCAAAATGTATTTTGATAGGTGATATTTATTTTTTAGTGTAAAGTGTAAATCATCTCTGCCCTGTGGTGTGACCCACAGAATAGAATAGATAGTTATTCTTTGGTGTGACCTGTTCCCTCTTTGAACTAATTCTACCATCATACTTTACTGTGGGCTCCTCAATGACCCTATAAAATTTTCTGTTTTGTCCAAATATGTGCTTTACATACTAAAAAACATCAATTTGTCTCAAGCGTAATTATTAATTATCAGTGGAATACACGACACAATTTTGTGTGTTCATTAGCAATATTTTTACATAGTTTATAAACTATTTTGACGGCATCAATTTTAACCCACAAACTAGGGTGAGCCGGGGCAATTTCATAACCCTACACCTAACCTAGCTCTCCTGTGAAACAGTTAAGGCTTATCACAGGAAGGAACTCGTCATGGTGAAAGAACCACTCTTCATCCACTTCCTTGTTTTGGTTATGATAGCCTGCAGTCAGAGATTTGAACTTCAGTAAACATTGACTTTCACCATCCAGTTTCATCAATTGGGAAGTACATCCTATGCACTTTTTGATTGCCCAGAAATGTTGTAGAATGCCTTAGTTTTAAGTTTGTCAGTGATTTTTGTTATTCCTAATCTTATAAATGTGTTATTTATGCCTTCAATTGGTGCCTGTGTGCCATGCTTATTTAGTAAGACTTCTGAAGAAATTTACTATGCATTGGGAAATTCCATACCCCTTGGTTATGGAATTTCCCGATGATGTATAACTGGTCTTTAAACTGTTTAAAATCAACCATCATAGCTTACACATTGTGGCAGAGTGGTTCAGACTCTTAAAAGACATTCTGACAGACAATGACCTGCTGGACGAGCCAGATCGCATTTATAATGTCTACAAGAGTGGATTTCCCCTTGATCCTAAATGACTGAAGGTGATTCCACATCTCATCCGTGTTATCGAAATCAGTCGGGCATGGCAGGCAACAGTATTATAAAGGGTACTTAGTCAGAGATGTGAGGTGCGTGAAGGCACAGTGTACGAAGATAACCTATCACCAGGCTTATTTAAATGGACCTGGTTAATGTGGCAACGATGTTGTAGGGATAGAATGATGACAGCGTGGAAGAAGGTGGAAAGAAAGGTAGCAGGGCGAAAGGCAGTGATGCAGAAATGTCCCTTGTGCACTATGCTAGCGTTCATAGCAGTAGTCAATGAGCAACCTAAATTACGTCTGAAGCCAGTCCCACCCCACCCCATTTTTCTCGTCATTATCATTATGAAAATGGAAAACATGTTTTCTCTCTGGTACAAAGTTAAAATTGGAGAACTGTTATAGTGCTGAAGCATCATTTCTTTTCAAAGCTTAATATCCTAACAAAACAAACTGTTAAGATGATCGATGGATTCGAACCAGGGACAAAAGATTTACTAGCCCTGCCTAAGGCAATTGAACATTCAAGAGTCGCCACTGGCCAATATTGTCCTGAAGGTTGGTCACTCTGCGCTGGCTGTGCCTCTCTTTAGTAGGAGTACAGTAAGAATAAACTTCTACTGTCTCATTTGAAGTGAAGAAAGAATTTGATTGTAAATGTTTATACATTGAGGTAACCAACTCATTATATTCCAATACATTCAATTTAACACAAAATGAAAAGTAAAACAGAAAGAAGAAACTTGGTTAAAATTGTTTTCTTTAAACAACCTTAAAGACACATGACCTGAAAAATCATTTCAATAACAAAATGTATGCCAAAAATTCAATAGCCAATGACAAAGAATTTTTAGCATAAGTTTACTGAATTTCTTATCAAACCTGGCCGAGCAACTTTATTGGGTGGGTGGTGAGGGAGTGATTCCTGATTTTACAACAAGGTTTTGGACAAAGTCATTATGAAATACATCAGAGAAAACTAAAGGCACAATATTGGTGCTGGAAACCCCCCCCCCCCAAAAAAAAAAAGCAGCGAGCAAGCCAATACTAATAATACATTACAAATTCTATCCAATTTTGCTTCACTAAATGCCAGAGTTTGGTAGAGATCTTAGTTAGCTTGAAACGTCAATGCAACGAGTCAAAGTTTTTGTTCTTTCTAGTCTTCTCATTACCCAGCAGCCAACTCTTTGATGGTACATTCCTTGATGATTTGATGATACCAAACAAGTCTCAATCATTGCAGGTAAGTAGCAACAGATGATGTTACAAAAGCAAAAATCATCACGTCCTGAAAGAATCAATGCCAGAAAAACAAGACAAACTGCATTCAAAAACTTTCAGTTAGACTGTAAATCTTTGGTGAATTCATTTGTTAAGCTGTTGCTGGGTACTGCATTCTGTAAAGTTCCCAGAATAATCTTGATCCTTTCCTAGAACATGAAACTTCTGGTTTCCCATCACTTATGAAGCCCATTTTGCGAAAGAATTTCACGGCTGATTTTGCACCTTCCAGTCGAACAGGTCTGTGAAGATCTTCCTTTTTCATAGTGTCTATAGCTTCATGGATCAGCTGGGCACCAATCCCCTTTCTCTGAAAGTCTCGATCAACAAAGATAAAAGAGATCTGTTGATTAAAAAAAAAAAAGAAGATATATTTAATTATACTTGTGTATTAGAAACTACAAAGACAGTGCAAATTAAATTAATGTGAAAAATATTTTAAAGATTCTTAGTATATAGCGAGACATTCATGTTTAGGACTGAATAGTTTATCTACAGCCATGTGGTACCAGATAACCCATAAAAAGGGACCACTCCAATTCTGCAATAAAATCCTAACCAATGTGCATATTACAATGAAACTTTACAAATATCGGGACCACCTATTTGCATTTAGTGTCTTAAAAAATCAGATACTACAGTCGTTGACAGTGTGCAGAGTTATTATGGCAGTTATTCTTGATGTTGTTTTTCAGAAGCACCTCAAAAAATGATGTTGAAAATGTCTGATAACATTCAAAAACTTCTTGCAATGAATCGCTCTGATGCAATGTTTCCTGATAATGAGACACATGGAAGGATTTTTTTAAGGTGTTTCAGAACTGAAAAGAAATTTCAGTTTCATCAGAGTGATTCCTAAGGATCATTTCAGAATGCCATCACACAATTTGAACAGATGTGATACCCGTCTAGTTTCTGTCAGCTTATTCCTGATCCAATCAAAATTTTGACCATGCTGTTATAGGCTGATATAGCCAAGGTGTTACGTCGTGCTATGTCTTCATTCACGTTGAGCAGGCTGCCCAATTTTCTAGTTTTCCTGCAGTCATCGTATTTCCCTGTGACTGTGTTTTTGTTTGTTTGTTTGACCCCTCGTTTTCACCCAATTGGCTGATTCACTTTGCTGCCACACATGTTTCGTCATCCTTTGTGATAATAAACTCTTCTGCAGACAGGAGAATTAGGTTATTCCAACATAGAGCGGAAAAGTGTAGTTTGGCAAATTTTCCAGTCTTTACTCTAACGGTTGAAAGCCTGGTGCAGTATTTTACATCAGTGCTCTTTTTTTTTAACTGTGCCCAGGCTGATCCTTTTTAACCATGACCAAGGTCCAGGATTTTTCAGTCCTTTGCAAAGTTTAACTGTGGACTGCCAGATAAGCAGTGTACTACTGAGAACCGTCCAGGCCTGCAGAAAAAGCTTCTAATATCTAACCCTTTCACCGACTCCATGTGTCATAATTGGATGTGTCAATCATTGCCATAATTTTAAGGATAAAAAAAACACACACAAAAAAAAACAACAGATGATTGACATCCGCGTTGAGTTTTTACGCCACACTCTGATTTGCTAAAGTCAAGTCGAGCAAAAAGCATCTGTCTTACACTGTAAGTTACAGAAAACAAGACCTACTGTTACTTCTGGTGTCAAAACGAAACTAGCTAAATTTTTATTAGTATTTATCTAATATCTAAATTACTGTAATAGAGAGTTTTATCTATTAAATCAAATTATCCATGATAAGATATTATTATAGTTGAAATATTCTAGAGATTTTCATATATGATCGTATGCTGTCAACTATAGCTATACCTACATATTTATGAAATTTAATTCATCTGTATAAAATTGTACATAAGAACTTAAACAATATTATTAATATACTAAAACCATCCTTAGAAATGCATGCCCATGTACACATCTGTAAAGAAATTTCCATGCTTGGATGAATAAAGAATTATTATTATTATTATTAAACTGGCTGAGCTACTCTCTGAGATGAAATTGATAGAGAAAATGTTCTTTTTCTCTTAATTTCTTACTTTATAAAAACATTTTTTATTGGTGTCTCTGAACTGCCGATCAATTTTCCCGACCATGATCGCCAAGTTCAAGACCATCTTTCCCCCAATCGGTAGCAAATTTTGGAAATTCCAGACTTCCTGAGAGTGGGAACCCTGCACTCCACTTCACAACAGGCTTTATGGAAATTTTCTGGTCGCCAGCCAGGGGAGGATTACCATCAATCAAGCACGTCAGACACCATCTTGAGGGACTATTGGAAAATTCAATCAAATCCCAGGCCTGCTCAAGCTGTAGGTACTTTATACATCAATGCCCAACTGTAAAATTGTTATCTAATTCAGAACTTTCAATGAACTTGAAGAGCATTGTACTTACTCTGTGGTAGTAATCATCCATGTAGTTGTATGATTTCCTTGGGTTCTGAAGAGATTTGGTTCCAGCCTTATATGTAATTACACCAACAGGATGTGGTGGCTTGGAAGAACATTGGCTATGAGAATAAGCCACAATGAGGCTATGACCATGTGGAATGTCGTATCGACTTCTGGCAACCCTTCCAGAGACTTTTCTGAAATTCTCATATCCATCCTCTACATCCTCATGTTTGACAACAATTACTGGCTCTGGTGGTTTTTGGATGGAACTGTCGGTGAAAAGGCTCCAGTTCTAGAAAAACAAAAGAGAAAGATGAAGATCAGACCAATAAATTCAAATACTTTTAATTTGATTCCCCTATGAACCCTTTATTTCATTTCCCTCTTGATAAACAGTATCTTTTGAATGTTATGTGTGCAAACCAAGAGAGGCTGTGTGGGTATGTGTCTTTGTGTACATGAAGGGTGCATGTAAGTGAGCGCACACATGTGATCAATGCACAGTGAAATTTATATTCACAAGATAGCGTTCATGTATTTATGTGTGTGTTTGTGTAGGCCCACATGAATGCTGGCTTGGTCATCGAGGCAACGTGGAAGAGAGGTAAAGGCTGTGAAAAATGAATTCTAATTATTATTTAATTTAATTTTTGGGTCTTTATCTGTCACTATTCACCAAAACAAATGCGCCAACTTATGGATAAAAAACACTTCCTCTTATATCTTCTTACTGAATTGCGGATGAGAGAGAGAGAGAGAGAGAGAGAGAGAGAGAGAGAGAGAGAGAGAGAGAGAGAGAGAGAGAGAGAGAGA
>JBCIKM010081497.1:0-14802 GCA_039654465.1 Melibe viridis | reverse complement strand
CTCCTCTATGACCCTCATGTGTCGTGGGGCCCTAAAACCTCCAATAAACAAACAAACAAAATTGAATGTTGCACCAAAAAATGTTCTCTTTGTCATGCTGTCTTAAACATTCACAGCTGTGGATGAAGACTGAACTGTGCTGAATGTGTCACTGTGGGTTGAAGTTGGTGTGTTAGTCTCAGCTACACATGGAGTTGCACTGTTGTGTGTAGTGCCAACAATTGTCCCGTTTCAATCAATCTTGGACTGTTGTGTGTAGCGCCATTCTCAAAGTCCCTAAAGTCCAACAGCTGGTGATCTTGGCGTCTTCTCTGTCGGAAACATTCAGTGAAGAAGTAGAACAATAAAAACTGTAGGGAAAAGGGAGTAGAGCTGCCCAATTGTCCTGTTTCAACCAATCTTTGTTCACCTTGATCTTCTATCCGATTGGATGCCTTCCTTTTGCATCCGAGTCCAAGTTTCTTTGCGTGAATTTTCCAGGCCTTGATGGCTTCCATCATCTTGTGAAAAGCCTGTGAAGTGATAATTGAATGTGGGCAGTCTTTTTCTTTTAAATGTCATTCAATGCTTGCCTGGAAAAAATCTGATGTTGATGGCTCATACTCACTGCCATCTCCTTTGCTAATCTGTACAAAGAATTCACTTAGGTAGTTGTTCAAGTGTTCAACATAAATATTTTCAATGAGCCTGTGTTCCTCTATAAATTGCCACAACTAGGTCTGCACTCATTGGATGGGGCTTTTTGTCACACGCACGGTCACACTTTTTTTCTGAGAGTCTATAAACTGTTTCACTTTACCAATGTTGTTATCATTTTCAACTGCCTCAAATGACTCAGTAATGCTTTGATTGTGTCAGCGTGTAAAATAATTTCTTCCACTTTCATTTTTTGCTCAAGTGGCAGAAATTGGCATATCTTGTGACGTCATTGAATTCCACACATAGACTGGCTGTTTAAAGTAGTGCACATTAAAATTGACATATTATTGGTTTAAAACGATTTTACTTTATGGAGAGGGAATACCATAATGACATGCTTTATGGAAAATTAAAGCATCCTAACAATGGGGGTTAAAAGACAATAAGGTGTGTCATAAAATGTATTTCATTTGAAATGAGCTCTTTTAAGTTGGCTTGAAATCCATGTTTCAGATCTTCACTTCTCTTATCCAGACAGAACTATCCTGTTACCATGAGTGATGGCAGGGGTAACAAATGGACTTGTGAATTTTGCACATACGAAAATTACCCTGCAGCCAAAAAATGTACCATGTGTTTCAAGTGGAGGGCCTTGCAGGTCATCTCAGACACAATCAACGAAGAGCAGGACATTTACAAAATGGCTCCCATGCCAAGCTCTGATACCAGTGTTGTAAGTACTAGCAGTGCATGTGAAACAAGCAAGTGGTCTTGTGAATACTGTACATACCTCAACTGGGCTAAAGCAAGCAAGTGTGTGCAGTGTCTAAACCCAAAGCGAAAAGCCTCTCCACCTGCCTCTCCATCCCAAGACAAACCAAATCAAACCGGAATCATCAGCGTCCATATCACAGAGAATACACTGTCTGGAAAATCTACACCATCTCGGCTTTCACCCAACAATTCATCTAGCACCAGTCTTAAAGACTCTAACAATGATATTAATAAGTCCAGCTTTCATGGCCAGGTTCGCTCATCCAGTAACAAGTGGATGTGCTCCAAGTGCACCTACGAAAACTGGCCAAGGGCACTCAAATGCATTATGTGTGGCCGCAGTCGGGGTAAATCTTCATGTGAATCCATAACCTGCTCTCCCAGTGGCCAGACCCTCGGGACTCTTACTCCGCCCCAGCAGCATAGTCCTACATCCCCTGGAAGTCCAAGGAATTATTCAGATCGGCATGAACATCTGGTGGGTGCCTCTGCCTCCACTGGGGCCTTATCCTCTCCCTCCCCAACCCATGTGTCCCCTTCACCCTCCTCCGCTCGAGAGAAACGGCTTATGATGCTTCATGCCCAGATGAGGGACAGCGATTGGTTGTGGCTAAATGCCTGTAAAGGGGCAGTGGAAGGTGACATGGAAGCCATACATGCTTACATTGCTGGAGGAGGACATCCCTCTAGGCAGCTCACCTTGCAAGAGGTGGAGCTACTCAGCCGTCCAAGTGCTTTTCAGGTATGATAGATAGTAATGTATTTTCTGGTTTACAAATTACACTGCAGTGTTAACACCATTGCGCAAATTTTCCAAAGGTCTGTTTTCACTCTAATAGTACACCTGGTGAACCGATCTATTAGAAATCTGTTTACCTTTACAAGCATGCAATAATTATATTGGTGTCAAAGTGCTCATAAAATGTGAATAATGATGTCTAAGCTTATATATCTAATCATCAGAGTCCTATTTGGAAAAGTAAACAATTTTTATTTTATTATTGAAATTGAAAAGTAAAAACAAAAAGGCAAATTTCACAATGTTTTTTGCAAATGTATTTGTGAAAAGGGTAGAGAGCTTTCTGAAGCTACCTCTACATTATTGTTTTCTCATTTGTCCATTTGAGCTAGGGGAGGTTGATAAGGTTGATAATCAGGAAGAAAAAAAGACTTGACTCATATTTGAAATTTGGAAGTTGATTGTACAATGCTAGAGCTTTGGAATCAAGACCTTTTTGGATTCTAATGTTTGAGAGATTAAAATTATAGAAAATCCTTTTCGAAAGATCAAAGTTAATCTACAACTTGAATTTAAATTGCTTTTGTATTTAATTCCATTTTTAATTTTTTTTGCAAGGGTTAAGGAGTATAATTAAATCCAGGTAGTATCATCTAACAGTCGGTATTTGGAAATGTCATCAGAGGATTTGCAAATTTTCAAGGTAGTTACTTGATAATTCTTAGTGGGTGACTGTATAATATGAGAAAAAGCAAATAGCCTCGTGTATGCTTTTTTCATTCCCCCAAAAGTAAAAACCCAAAGAAATTAGTAGACTTTTGGAATCACTGCTCTTTTGATGGAAAGAAATGGAAAGTTTGTGTGTTTTTTTAAAAACAATCCCCCCCCCCCCCCCCCCTTCATCTATATTTTTTATTGAATTAATCCTTTCCACCAGGTTGGTTACACGCTAGTCCATTTGGCAATTCGATTCCAAAGAGAGGATATGTTGGCCATTCTTCTCTCTGCCACCGACTCTGCCAAAAATGCTGCCAAAAGACTTCCATGCATGACCTGCCCAGATCTGGCCACAGATATCCGCAGACACATCGTCTCCTCCATTAGACAGCGCAAAGGCATCTTCCCGTGCTCTTACCTCACTGATTGTGCCACTTTCTTATTACCTGCAGGTGCGTACACACACTGCTTCAACTAATGTGTTGGTAAAAATGCTAGTTTTTGAGCACTCAAAAGACTTATGATATAGAGTCTGATATGTTGAATGGTCTTTTTTTTGTCCTTTGCTTTTTTGTTATTGTAACCAGGGCTTTTCAGTAGTGTAGGCAGCTGCTTAGAGAAGTCAGGCTAGTAGTAGACTGAGTGAAATGGGGATCTCATGAAAGTCTTAGGTCAAGGTAGGTTAGAAGGTTAGACTGGATTCTTGTTAGTGCAGTGAAAAAGATTTTTGAATAGTTGATACTTATTCAATAAATAGTAGTTTAATGAATGCAGATAATTAGAATAGTAATTAGTTAATTAGTTAGTTGTAAGGAGAAATAATATGAATGATAAATAGTGTTTGAATAGTATTATGGATGTGAGTTATTGAGAGATAATGTGCTGAAAAATGAGTGAAATGGCCATTGTTTGTGAATTAATGGGAGTGAGTGCTCAAGGGAAGTGTATGTCTAGTCAATTAGTTCTTGTGTCTTCATTTGTGTTGCTGTATACTGTTCATTCCTGTTCTTATTAAAGTAAATTTGGTGAGCCCATTCCATTTTCTTAGTGTGTTTATTTTATCATTATTATTATATTTCTCTAAAGGGCCAGAAGGAGATCTCACCTTTTAAAATAAAGCCTTTAGATTTCTTCTATCAAATAATCACTTGTTGTCCTTTATTTAGGTTCATAGTTAATAATTCATATTTTTCCTTCTCTATTTTTTTTCTTCAGATATTGAAGATTTATCACGTCATATACAGGACAAATTATTTGATGAAATATTAGATAGGGATGTTCAAAATGGTAAGTTCCCACTTTTATTTCAACTTGATTTTTAAGATTTTATTAACTTATATCTTTATTTCCTCTCTTTTTTTCCCGGCTTTTTATCATTTCTAGTTATTACTGTATAATATCTGACTTAGAGATGGCACTTTGTTTTTAATCTTTCGCAACATTTTTCGTCTACAAACTCATCTTTGTTGTGTCTTGTTTGAGAATATTTTCCTCTTTAAATCTCTTCATTATAAAACTTTAAGTTCTTGCACAATTTCTTAAGCTTAATTATCTTTTGTTTTGGCTTTTGCCTAGGTTTTAGATAAAAGAATTCTTACGATGAGTCACAGACACATAGTTGTGGTAATGTTTATATTAAGGTCTTTGTTTATTTTTAGGTCTTTGTTTATTTTTTCTAGTAGTATCTTTAATCTGAATAACATTCTTTATTGTATTATCAATTAAAAGCTCTCTTAATTTCGATGATTCTGTCTTTCCAGACTATTTATAGATTTGTTTTTCAAGTCACACTTTTCTCTGGTAATGCAATTTTCTACACGATTTCTTTTCTCCCTTAAGAATTAGAAGTAGAAGAATCTATAATCAACTGGAGCATTGAGCTAACGGACCGGCTGGGCAGTCGGCTGTATGCCCTGTGGAACCGCACAGCTGGCGACTGTCTGTTGGACTCGGTGCTGCAAGCCACCTGGGGCGTCTTTGACCTGGATCACTCGCTGCGCCGGTGCCTGGCTGACAGCCTCAGGGAAGGGGCCATGAAGTGAGTGGGTGATTGTGTGTATGTGTATGTGGGTGGGTGGGGGGGGGGGGGGGAGGATGACAGAAGATGATACAAAATTTCTCAGGTTTATGCTGGAATTTAGGCTTTAAATGTTTTTTGTTTTGTTTTGTTGTTTTATTAATTTTGTTTTCAAATTTGAAAGGGTCATGTAGTTGCTAGTTTTTGGATTCAAAAGTAGAACAGAAGATGATACAATTTTTTAGGGCTAAGCTGGAAACTAGCCGTTCTGGGTGGCTCTTTTTTTTTTTTTTTAATTTTTGTCCTGATTTATTAAATGGTCACATAATTGCCAATTTTTTGGATTGAAATTCAGGTTGAAATTATTTGAAAAATGATTTTTGAGGGAGATGGAGTTCCTCAAATTATTAAGTTGAGATTGGCGACTTCTGAGGTGTAATAAGAGTCATATGTTTAGCAGGCATCACATTTTCATTTCCTTCCATTTCGCTCTTAGTTTACATTGATAGATCAATCAGAGCCGCAGCCAGAAAACTTGGTATATTTACAGTTTTTTTTATGGGCATCCCCAAGAAGGAGTAGAGCCTGATAATTGGCAATTTAAAGTATTCCACACAATTCCTTTAAGACACGCAAATGTATAGAAATTAAGAAGAAAATAAAGGAATATAAAAGTTAGCCTCTGTGGGATTCATATTTGAGGTCTCCCTCAATATTCCTGCTTAACCATAGACAGAGGACAGAATCAATCAAGTTGGTTGATCTCTAACCAGTGTATTTTTTTTTTTTTAAAGTTATGTAGTAAATTCTTGGTAGATTGCAGGTTTGAATCCTGTTTTGGGTGAAATAAAATTGTCTCCTGGTCTTTCCCTTTCTTTTTAAATATCTTTGTTTCCTCTGAGTGATGAAATAATCTGACTTATAGCTAATGTGAAGAGTTTGTCAGAGTTTAAGGCGATAATAATGATGTGAATAATAATATTGGAATCTATTCATAAAGAACATGATGCGAGTTGGAGCGAATAATTATGATGATGATAATAATAACGGAATCTATTCATTAAGCAGATAGTTAATATAATGCGAGGTTGGAATCAGTGGCTTCATAGACAAAGAATGTGTTCTTTTTTTTTTTTTCCCCTCTTCATGTTTAGTTTCTATCCACGCTGGAAGGAGAATGAGTCGCGACAAGCAGAGTCATTGCATTTCAGTCTGGACGAGAGTCAGTGGCAACACGACTGGTCTATGCTTATCAACCTGGCAAGTCAACCAGGTAAACAGAATGCAGGATTGTTTCCAGGCTCCTAATGTGGTATTCAGTGGGATACGATTCAGCCAAATATGTCAAACGGATAAGTTTAGTTAACCTTTAACTTGCCATTTAGTTTATAAGTAAAAAAAAAATAACTTGCTGGCGTTACAGATTTAAAATTAAGTCCTGTGAAAAAGTCTGACATTCGAAGTTCAAGTCTTGTGTGCAAACACCTGTACTAGTACATCTATGTTATAAAGATTTTTGTATGAAGTTAACTCTTTTTCAACAAAAGATCATTAACATTGAGATTATTTGTCTTTAATTATCCCCAGGAACTTCTCTGGAGCAAACTCACATTTTTGCCCTTGCCCACATCTTGCGCCGTCCGATCATTGTGTATGGAGTCAAATACATCAAGAGTTTCCGCGGAGAGACTCTCGGCTACGCTAAATTTCAAGGTACTAGTAAAACTCAATGATGTGTATTCTATCAAAAAAAAATTTGTGGGAATGCATGTTTTTATTTCATCTGCCATTGATAGACAGTGCCTTCCTTGTTTGAATGTTGCCTGGGGAAGGATGTGTGTATAGTGCAAATCTTCATGGTTTAAGATTCAAGATGCGAGTTAGTAACCACTTGTGGATTGTACAAACCTTTACTGATGACTTGTACTGAAACTGAAAGGAACTTTACATTAAATGTGTCAAAGTAAGTGATTATTGACATTAAGTTTGAAACTTACTTAGACGGACTGTTGCTTTTAAAACTGATTATTTAAGAATCAAATATTGAATGTTGCAACTGTCAAGTTATGCAAGGTTGTTCATTGTTCCTACAGAAATTCAAATCTATAAGAAGAGAGTTGCTTTGTCTGGGAGGGTGATGACATCAGTCATGCTTAATGAGGGGTGTTCCATCAGCATCTTTCTTGTTGATTTTCTTTTTGTTTTGAGTATAACAGGCTTTTGGTGTGAGCTTGTATGTTTTACTTTCTTTGATTTGGATGATTGCTGTAATTAAAGGCATGTGTTAGTTTTATAGGGCTCTCAAAGGAGGTAATTGTTTTTGTTCCTGTTCCTTAGGTGTTTATCTGCCCCTCCTGTGGGAATCGTCCTTTTGCTGGAAAAACCCCGTTGTCTTGGGCTACACTCGGGGTCACTTCTCCGCCCTGGTTCCCATGGAGATGGATGTGGACGACGGAGTTGGTGCTGGGGCAAACATTGAGTCCAACAATGAAGATCAAATGGCTTACCTCCCCTTGGTGGATTGTGAGGGCAACTTGTTACAGATCCACTTCCTGTCTGGGTCAGAGGTAAGTGTTGTGCATGGATGAAACTCAAGTTCGTTGTTGTTGAAAAAATGAGAAAAATATCAAGTAGATGATAAATTCATGTACTGTTCAAATTCATTGTTGAAGGTGACAATTCAAATTTCACTGTCTGCCTCTCAACTTTTTCAATTTGAATTTTTCTTTTTAATGTTTTTGCCAGAGTTTTGCAAGTGACTTTTTCCTAATGATGGAATAAAGTAAAGTTTAATGCATAATGCTAAACACTGTTCCATGAAATTTGTCCTTATTTTCAACAAAAAAGTTCTTAACAATGGAATATGGAATTTTATGGACTTAGCACTTTTTTTTCTCTAGTAATATGTTTTGACTTGCATTTTTTTTCAAGTTAGCTTTGATGTCTTATGATTTTCACCACTGAATTTAATCAATAAACCCTTTAGGGACAGTTTGACCAAGACATTGTGTTCAATAACTCATTTTCATTTTTTCTCACTTTGGTTGACCTTTCATGGAATGGGCCTTTATTGTTCTTGTTTTTATTATTATATTTTGTAAAATTTGTGTGATCCATATAACTGGCTTTGTACTTCTGTTGCTGTGTTGTGGGAAGTTTACAAGCATGTGGCGGATGTTCAGAGTGTCTTTATTTGTTTTGTTATCAGATTGGACGAGAAGAGAAAATCCTGCGGGAGTGGCTCCACTTGCACAAGACCAAAGGAGGCCTTCTGGTGGCCACCCAAAGGCAGGGCAAGCGTCCAATCGCAGTCAAGCAGATGATGGAGGAATGGCTGGACCACTATCGGCAACTTGAGGCACAGACAGCGCAGTCCTTGTCTATCAAGCACGATTTCTCCAGCGAGGGAGAGAGTGATGATGAATAAGAGAGATGATGCCTAGGTCTGGCAAAGTGAGTCCGTGCCCCAGGAAAGTGGTCCTAAAGTCCCCGCCAGTAACACAGATATTATAGTCCTGGAAAAGAAATCTCTGCCTTTTCTTTTGTCTGGGGCTGAGGGCTTAAGAATCAAGATATCCGGGTTCAAACAGTATCCTTAATTTCAAGAATTTCTTGAAAAATCGCTGAATTTAAGTTTAGGCATTAAAACTCCTCTAAACTCCTCTAATTTTCAGTTAGCTTGTATCCCTCTCGAAAACCTCTTGAATTTTCCATTTTAATTCCTGCGTCTCATAGTTTGTATCAAAATAATTGACATTTTGGCAAAAGAGTTATGATTGCAAGTACTCAAATAGCTTCGTTATATTTCACTGCTTGATTAACAAAAATATGATCCATTAGATGTAAAAAAAAAAAAAAAAATCACTTTCCACATTTTTGGATTTTATGAGTTCTTTTTGAAAACTCCTTGAATTACCAGCTTGAACCCTGAATTATGTATAAAACAGCAGCTGTGAGTTATAAAAGAATGAAAGAATATCTTTAGAATGGGTTTTGCAGGCCTGGTCAATTTGGCCCAACCAGTAAATGGTCAGGGAATTGTGGTGGGGGTGTGAGGAATCTCCCAGCAGGTGAATAACACTGGAGCACAAATGAATCGGTATATGTGGGGGATACAAGAAATTTTAGCATCTCAAAGGTGACATAGGTTGACAATACAAAAAAGGTTTGCAACCCCTGCCGTAGACTATAGGACTCCCTCCAGCTGTCACTGAAGGGGCTTTTGGATTTACTTTCTTGGAGCAGCACCCAATCAAGTATTCATTCTTATAAGGCATAAAAATCTGAGATCAACCTGATGAACATCGTGGAAGGTTGATGAATAAGTGAATAAGTACAATGACACTGTCATCTTGTCATTTATACTCAAACCGGTCTTAGAAGTTTTTCAAGGGTTTTTTTCTCTGTGTTATGTAATTTTTGTACATATATAAGTCTGGTGAGAATCCAGGCCATTGTATTTAGATTTCTTATCCAAACCATCCCAAGAAGGAGTGAGTGAATGTTTAACAATAAATTTAAAAGTATATTTTGTTCCTTTTATTTTTGTCTATGGTTGTTGTCAAAATTTAAAGTTTCCAAAGATTTCATGTTTTCTTTGAGAAATGGAGGGCAAAATAAAAAATATATATTGAAGAGAAACTGAAAAATAGATGTGCAAAAAATCCAATTTACTGGTGAAAGGAATTTGATTAAATAAAAAAGTTCGTTGGGGTTTTTTTTTATCGTCTTATTTTATATTTTTCTCTTCCATATCCTTTATCTGGGATGCTTAATTTATAGGACAAAGCTGTTGTTGGATTTATTTTTGTGTGTGCTAAATCCAATAGAGGCGATCAAGATGTATGTCAGGGAAGTACAAAATATATTGCGTAAAAATGCTCCATTTTCTCTTGCCTTGAGCTAACCAGCTCTCAAGTATTAAATGTTTCTGCAACCCTTTTTTGTTATATTATCTATTTTGTACAAGTATAATTATTCTTTACAATTGAATAATCTTGTAGTCTTTTTTTATGACATATCAAATGGGGAATTATCTACAGCCTTCTGTGTGTGTCATCTGTTTGGATTGCTGTGAGCGTGTTTAGTTTTTGAAAGCAGGATTAATGTCTGTCTTTGAATCAAAGGTCAGAGGTCTTTTCCTTTTGAAGTGAAAGCAGAATTGATTTTCTCAGAGCAATGTGAAAAGCTTGCCTTGCTATTGTTACATCCTGTAATTTTTTTTATTAGGGTTGTGTGAAAGGTTTGTAATCTGAATAAGGAAAATGGTGCCAATCTGTTTTCTCTTACCTTGCGTCACAGTGGGTTTATATGTTTAACTCTAAATAAAAGGGCTCTACTTATGATGGGAATGGAAATGAAATAAACGAGAGAGAAAAAAATGTTGTTCACAGTCTGTAGCTAGCTGTTGTACACTATTTAATGTAAAAAAAAACAAAAAGAAAAAAGCAAAAAAAAAAAAAAAAAAAAAAAAAAAAAAAAAAAAAAAAAAAAAAAAAAATCTCATTCCTTATCTTCATTTGGTCAGAACATTTTTTTATCCAAACCAGTTGATGACTGTTTCTTAGCAAGTAAAAAAGGTTCTAGTCAAACACTTATTAATGTAACCTGTCTTATTTGCTCGATAACTTCTTCTCCCTTTTACTCAAAGACAATCAGGTTTTTCTCAATTTATTATTCTCAGAGCTATTTCATTCATTGTTTTAGTATAGATTCAGGGAAGTTATGAATAACTTATTTAGAGATGGCAAAGGTCGGGCTGTTGTTTTGGGAGGGCGTTATGTCTAATCTGTCTTCCTTATGTTCTTACTGTGTCATTGGCTTTATTTTCCTTTGGGGGGGGGGGGGGGGGGAAGAGGATTTTAATACACACTCTTCATTCAGCCTTTTCACTCTGGATTAAAAACTAAACCTCATGGATGAATATATGGTGAGAGAAGGTTGTATTTAATAGATGTTCTTGTGTAATAATATCAGTTTAATATCTTTGTGTGTTATTTCAGTTGCAATTTTATTGATCTGCTATGGTAAAACCCCAATGATCTATAATGAACTAATAAATAATGATGATGAAATAACAGAAATAATGATAATATTTTGAGAAAGACATGTCTGGAGACTTTCCTTTCGCACTAGCTTAGTATAAAGATTTGCTGTATGAACCTTTGGTTGGTTCAAGTTCAGTGATTAGGTGTTGATTGTCACAGGAATTTGAATTCTTTTTGGGTAAATGGGAGTGTGTGGTTTATCAGAATTTTAAAATGTGATGACTTACATGTGACTGCCTTTGTGCAAATCTTGGTTATTGTGTCTTTGTTCCAGTCAACCAAAAATTTGTTGCATCTATAATATTCGGAAAGTCCTGTACAGAAATTCTATTTTTTACTTTCCCCTCACGTTGATGTGACAAGTCATCTGTTTCTTGTTGATCTTTTATCTGGAAAGACTGACAGAGAAAAAACAAACCCACAATAAAGCAGAATTCTTAGTATTGTTTTTCTTATTTTTTAAGTTTTTTATCTGGGATTATTTTTGGTGTAAAGGAAAACTGGAAAGCCTTAATACTTAACTAAAACCATTTATTTGTGACCCAAGCCAAACTCTGCACTGTTTGCATTGCTTCTCACATTCTGGCAAACTTGAGATTGCGTATTGTAATTTGACGTTATTCTGCTTTGATATGACTCTGCTCTTGCACTGGCAATGTGCTCCATAGGAAATCCACAAACCCGTCATTTTGTTTGTGATCTTATCCATGTTCATCTGTGAAGTATATAGAAGTGGTTTTCCAACCAACTTCTTCCTTTTGTGATTCATATTGTATATCTTTTGCTCCTTTTTTTTCCTCCCCTTCATGATATAAACCTCAAACCGTTATTGATAACCAGATGCTTCCTTATTTCATCATGTTTTGTTTTGTATTTTTCCAGTGATTCAAGTTGCCTTTTACTTTCATTCAACACATCAGCTTTCAGGGTAGGATGAGCTCCATGACATTTTGTGTCTGTGACTTTTAGTTTTAGTGCGTACCCAGGGTTGTTAAAGGTCTTGTTGTTTATGATGACAGTAGAAAGATCAGTGTACCCAATTCAGCATCCCTTTTGATTTAAGTGTTTTTTGAGATTTTAAATGCGATGAGAGAAGATGTTAGAAATATGTGACAATGGTCACCTGCATTCTAATTATTATGTTTAACATACCTACTTTTTTATTTGATCTTTTATTGATTTTAAGATTTTGTCACCAAATTAAAAAAAGAATCTTTTTAAAGTTAGGTGCTTCTTCCTATTGTGAGATGTATACAATGCATACAATGTGTCCACAGAAACAATATTATTATTGAAGCTAAAGTGGTTGGTCGGGCACACAAAGAAACTGGTGTTAAATCCTGTAGTGCCCTGACTACTCAGGAAAAGAACAATTCGAGGATGATGTGGCTAAATTAATGGGGGAGGGAATCCGTAAGCATTGATGCCTTAGTGATGAACACAACTCGTTAATAGCAAAAGTCGAGCAGTGTCTGGAAGTGATGCATTTGAGCTCTTTCCTGGAATTCGGCTGTCCAATGTTTATCTACGGCCATTGGCGTTCTGCCCATTAGTAAGGCACTGCACCAAAATGTAACTTAAATTCACTTGTTAAAGTTTAAAATGAAGAGTAAATTAGGACTGGAAAGTACCCTACTGGAACTTTTTTTAACAGGTTGTTCTATTCTTTTTATTTTCCATTCACATATATGCATAGGTAGCTATGTGTTTTGTCACGTGTCACCCTGGAGTAGTTGCATTTATTTCCAACATTTGAGTTCCTTGAGTAGACAATTAGTTGCTTTTTTTAATTTGTGGAAGCAATCCTTCCCTAATCAGTAGACCTTGTGTGTGGAGTTGTGTGGGTATTTATTATTTCCTTCAATATTTTAGAAATGATGGAGTATCAAATGCTGTAAAGTGAAAACAAAAATAAAGATAAAAAGTCATGTAGTAAAACTCTGTCTTGTTCTCAATTTTTCCTTGTTGATGAATCTTACAAGAATTGATTTCTGGGTTTGCAGTTTGATCTGTTCACTCTTTTAACTAATTCTTTCATCTTACTTTCCTCTGGGCTCCTCTTTGACCCTTGTGTGTCGTGGGGCCTTAAAACCTCCAACTCCAATAAACAAACAATCAAATGAAAAAAAAAATGCAGGATGGGACTTAAGATTTGTCAAGGATATACATAAACAAGCATCAAGTAGATGAATCATTAGTTCCCCTTGGTGGTTAACATTGTCTCTGGTTGAAACATTGAAAGGGGCAAAATCAGGCTGCAGCGAGTTTTCAGTCATATTTGTTACATCTTCAGGGATCTGCTGTTGTAAAGCCTAGTAGTAATCTAGCAATCGAAATGTGTGATATCATTATCATGACTCATTATTATTTCTAGAAAGACCCTGCTCTACCATTGGTCAGAAATTAACCCTTTGATTGAAAATCTCAGACAAGTACAGAAGCAACAAACCCACACACTAACAACAATAACAAAACAGGCAGTAAAAACACATACACACACACCCTCATCACCGACAGGGAAGCTAGATGGATGGATGATAGATAAAGGAAGACACTTTCTTTAAATTCCCCCTTAGAGTTTGAGTACCTACTCAAGTACACCAAACCTTTAATTCGTGACCCTGGATTAAGTATCAAAATTCATGAAATAGGGGATAACAGCTGAAAGCTGAACAAGACAACAAGGAAAGGGGGAAAAAGTAAGACAGCAGATACACTGTAACAGTGAAGAAACAGAAGTAAAAGTGTCCATCAGGGACACCCACCAGAAAGAGGGGGAGAGAGAGAGAGAGAGAGAGAGATTTCACCATCAGGGACAAGAGAGAGAGATATCAGACGGCCACAAGGCACAACCAGAGAGAAAGAACACTGAAACACCAATTATAATATAGTAAACAATGTATTGGCAAAGGGCTTTCAGGTACATTCCAACAATCATCTCTTTCTTCAATTTCAATTCTCAATGATTGGAAAGCAGATTACATACCAGGAATTTAATAGGTACAAGTCAGTCATTTAGAAATGAAAGAGTTTCTTATTTTGTTACGTTAAAAATACATAAATACATACAAAAACTCTTGCAAGCATTTACCCACGCACACACGCACGCACGCACACACACACACACACACACCTGTATGAAAAAGCAATGGACAGTACATCCCATACCCAATCTCAATCTTATCCACAATGCTCACACTCTACAAGTATGATGATGATGATGATGATCCTGTATTGGTGGTCAAGAAAAGGCACCCAAAAACAAAAAAACTTAGAAAAAAAGGGGAAAAACTGATATCCTTTTTTTTTCTGGCACAGACAAATATCCTATGAATTCATACCCTAATCATCCAATGAGACAAAAGATTTACAGCATTACTGTAGAGTAGAAAGAAAATGGCACATTTCATAGTTGTGATACTTTATTATATGGTAAAAAATATAAAAATAAAAGAAAGAAAAATGGAGTCAATAAAATTGTAAGTGATCAAAAAGTTGTGGCTCCAAAGGTACTTATGTTTTTAACCTATCTATAATGAATCTTTACACCCCCTCCCCCAACCCCCAGAGATAAATTTACAGATTACAATACAGTTAATGATTAAATAAAGTAATGAATTTGTTTTTTTTATTGGTGATTTTAAGGCCCCACGACACACGAGAGTCATAGAGGAGCCCAGAGGAAAGTAAGATGAAAGAATTTAGTTAAAAGAGGGAACAGATCAAACCACAAACAGTAGAGAGATGATTTACACTAATTGTTTGTTTGTTTGTTGGTGGTTTTAGGGCACAACGACACACGAGGGTCATAGAGGCGCCCAAGAGGAAAGTAAGATGATAGATTAGTTAAAAGAGCAGATAAATCTTGA
>JBCIKM010081386.1:0-14802 GCA_039654465.1 Melibe viridis | reverse complement strand
ACCCGCAGCACGAACGTGTTCACAGGAAAAAAAAAAAGACAACCCCCCCCCCCCCCCCAAAAACAACCCATCATTGTATCTCAGGCAAAATGTCGTATCTACCGTCATTTTAATGAAGATGCAGCAGTATTGGACTGGACTGGAAAATCCCACATGAATATAATCTTTAAAAAAAAAAAATCTCAACTAAAAAGCCTCAAACAACAACAAAACTATTTTTAAAGTGAAAATCAGAAAAAGTAATCAATTAACCTTTCCAGAAATCTTTGAGCCACGTAGACCTGTCCTCTTCCTCTTCCTGTTTCAGAGTCTTCAGCATGATGCAGGAATGCTCTCCAGTCAACTCATTCTGTCAACACACAACAAATTGAGAGACATATTATGACATGGTGGGAAGGGGGGGGGGGGGGGGAGAAAGACAGAGAGAGAGAGAGAGGAGGGAAAGACAGAAGAGAATGATAGAGTGGAGGGGATATAAGAAAATATGACAGAATGAATACAGTTGTACACATGAATGAAAAAGGATATCAGATGAAAATATTTCTCTGCCAACCAAAAAAACAACCCTTATTTCATCACATTCATCATCGTCTTTTTCATCCAGGAAAGTCACAGTCTTGTATAAGCTGGGTAATAATTGTGACTTTGTTAGCATTAATATTGAATTATACCAGAACATCTGCCTTGGGGCCTGATTTTATTAAAAGCACATAAGATGTCTGGGTTCATTTCCCATCTCGGATTGGACAATTTGCTCAATCCTTCCTACTTAGGATCAGGAACAAGCTTCCTACCAGAAAAACAGTCTGATAAATTTTGCAGTTTGTGAGAATCTCAACTCACGCCTTGGGGGTCAGAGGTAAACACTGTACCTGTAGGTCATCATGGAGTCGCTACTGACCAGAAAAAAAACTGAAATGTTTTTGCCATTCATGGCTATCAAACCTGAGACCCCCAGGTTGATAGGCAAACACCTCAAGTCTCAACCACTGAGCCGTGTCATCTCTTTTTGTCGTCCCTGCATAAACATCATCATCATCATCATCAGAAACAGCACCACCACCATAAAATTATCTTTATCGCACCAGTGACCAATGGCATGTTAAAGTGATACCTACCGCTGTTTGTCTCATGTACACTGGGACATAGCCTGCTTTTTTCCAGAACCTGTTAGACAAATATAAGGAAAACTGGAATAAATGAATAAAAATGTTTAGACCTTGACAGACAATTACAAGAAAAATATCAATAAAATGTCTCAAGGGAAGACTGGGACAACCCAGGTGGCAGCCACAGTTCAGTGCCTCAGTGTGGTTGGTTGTTGGTCCAATGGCTCTGGTGGGAATCAAACCCATGCTCTTCAGCATGCGAGTCTGATGCTCTACCAACTGAGCAATCTAGCCCCAATTGAGACAAACTAAATAATTCTATCAAATCTCGCAAATTGATAAGAAATGATCACTTTTTAATTTCATGCTGCTGGATTTATCTACTCTGTTCTACTTCTAACTCGCCACTGGGATTCTTAGTTATTGAAAGACCCTATCAGGACAACTCGAGGGTAGTAACAAAAGATGCCACAATATAAAGAATATATAAAACATCAGAAAGAGAGCCAACCTTACATTAGCACACAGTCTCACCTGTACAGATCTGAAGTCAGGCCAAAAGACACACCCACATAATCCAGCCGCTCGCACAGTCTCTCTGTCAGCTTGACCAGGAGGGGGGGCAGGTTCTTGCGTGGCTCAATGTTCTCATTCAGCAGGTTCAAGCTCTGAGGACAGGATATAAAACACACACACACAGATCAGATAAATGAAGACCTTCAATAAACAGCCCATGAATAGGAAGAATGAATGTCTAACTGCAGGTTCATAAATTTGGCACATGACGATACAACTTCCATAACCATCAATCCTTGTGACGTGAATTTTTACCATACAAAGTATCATTGTTTGTTTATTTATTGGTGGTGGTTTCAGGGCACCACGAGACACACGGATCACTGAGGCACCCAAAGGGAAAGCAAGTTGGTAGATTAGTTAATAGAGCAGATAGAGTCAGAGACACTTTCACCGAGAGATGATTTACAAGGAAAAAATAACATAAAAAAAAACAAACAAAAAAACAAACAAACCCAGAATAAAACACACACACATACACACACAGGCATGCATGCATGCATGCACACACACTTAGATAGACAAAAGCACAACAGACAGGGAAAAGGTTACCTTAACACAAACTAGCAGTGTTTGTGTACATGTGAAAGAAACCACAAGAGAGAAAGTGCTAGAAACAGTAAGATGATAGTTAGACAATAAACACAATTAGAAAGCAGGGATGTCTCTAACCTCAATTCCCCAGTGGACGGACCACAAAAATGCCCATTAGTAGGTACCGTATTTGAAAAAAAAAAAAGTTAATCAATGAACATCATCCAAACATTTTATGATGACAGATGCATGTAATGTGCAAATTTTAAATAACTTGAATGTAAATGCATCCATTTAAACAAAAACTACTAACCTCATCATCCACTTCAATTCCGCCATTTTCTTTTTTATCTTCATCATCACTATCACCATCATCATCATCATCATCCTTGTCCTCATCTTCATCACTGGTGTCATCTTTATCCATAGGCTCCTCCTCCACCTCCTCCTTCTCCTGATTCTGTGTCTCTGACAGGTTGGGGAACTTTCCCTCGTAGTATTCCTCCAGCTGCTGAAGAGCTCGTGAACCGTAGCCCATCTACAGAGGCAGACACAACATTTTACAGAAGAATGAGAAATAGCTTGATTTTACAATAAAAATCTCTTTTTACACAATGTCTATAAGCAACACTTTTCTCTAGACTCTAGACTGGGTAGCCCTAATGACATAAATAATACACACAAGCACACACACACACAATCCAAATTGACAGAAGTTTTCTTTTCTTTATATCGTGGACTGATGGCGTTAAAAAAGTTAAGAAATTGTAGAAAAAATTTATCTTTGGATTTTCTGAAATTCAACAACAGGCTGATTATTATTATATCTTACGGCTCATTAATATGTGATTTTTTGTTGATGGGTCAAACACACATGCAAAGTAATACTCTGGCAAACCAAGGCAGTTGATATTGATGGAGGAGGAAGACGAGAAGGAGACAGGAGGAGGATGAGGATGAGACAAGACAAGAAGAAGGGAGGCGAAGGGAGGAGGAGCAGCAGGAGAAGGAGGCAAATTAGCAGAAGGTCTGAAGCAAGCCCCTCACCCCCTGGTAGTCTGGATGAGTGGCGATGCGCACGACGCGGGCACCTGACAGGCCTGGGAAGTCGTGGTCTTGGTACTGCAGGGACAGAGTCACACACACATACAGAGATATTGTTTGGTCAATCACGATGCTATAAGGCAAATATATAGCACTAATATACTTAAACTACACCATATGCCCTCGATCAAGAAAAGGAGAAAGTTAACATCACCAAAGAATTAATGGAACATACAAATGACTATATGCAAGAAACATCAAATCAACTTTGTCTTAGTTTTAGAGAAGTAGATTAAAAGAAACAATGACTGAGGAGATTAAGGAATTCGAGTCAACTGCTTCACCAGTTTTTGGGGTTTTTAAAAAATTCACTTTCCCTAAGAGATCATGTGTTTACGAGGAGATTTTAAAAATTTGAAGGCTTGCAATCAGTTTCAATATCATGTGCAAAAAGGACAAAATAAAAATATGAATAGAACACACAGTGTACGAAACTTGACGCACTTCAAGTTGTTTAATATCACCCTTTATGAATATTGTACTGCATTGTAGTGTTATCCAATATATTCTCATCAATCTAACTTAAAATGGACGGTATCAAAGAGTTGCGCCCACATCTCTCTCTATGTCTCCCCCAACCCACCAAACCCAAGCCAAGTCAGAACGGGTGGATCGGCCAGCACACTGAAAGTAAAAAAACTGCGCTATCACCATACGAAGGATTTATACAAAGCAAGGGTGTTACAAAACACACACCTGCTGTGACACTGTCCAAGGGATGAGGTCACCCGACGACCTTTTGCCCCGCTCAAGGCTGGACCGGATGGTCTTTTTGGAGATCTCCCCCTCCAGGCACACCTGCAACACAACACACACACAGTGAAGATTAAATAAAATATAATAATAATGATGATGATAATAATCTACAAAGATAACAACAAGAAGACAAATGAAGATGAATAAAATGAAAAGCATAAACATGATGATAATAATAATCCGGAATGGAAGCTAGCATAAAAAAAAACAACCCAAGCCCTGAGCTTTTTTTCTGCACCATTAAATATATACGTGGCAGATTCCACAAAAAAGGGTGCAAAAAGCTCCCCCAAGACTCCATTCTTGTTACGTTGATAAAATTTTGATTTATCATACTTCCTATGCAGGGATGAGAATGGACAGCCTCAAAAGACTGAAACCAAATGCCAAAGGCACTAGATCTGAACGCCTCGGTGAGAGGACAGCCATCTAGACATTTTCTATCCTATTTGAAAACAAGTATTTTAATGTAGATTTTATTGCGCCTTTTGCTGGAAGTAATTGAAAGGTGGAAACAACTACCACGGAGACGGAAAGCAGAGGTACATCTAAAGGCCAAGAATTCCCAACCTTGCTTTGAAGACAGGTTAAATTATCAGTTATCAGGGACTCATTATTTTTGACAAGAGTCAGATGGCAGAAACAGTGGAAGACAATGTTTCACTCTTAAAAAAAAACACTCAATATGTGGTGGGAGTGTCGCCCATTTAATAGAAAACGTTAAATACCGTTGGAAAGAAGTTCGTATAAGTATAAGCTGTCTCCAAGGCTGTCACAAAATTTGGAAGAAAAATTGCCCACCATTGTAAAAATAATCTTGTCTAATTCTAATTCAGTCAGTGCTATAAACATTGTAGTTGAGGTGATAAACATATTAGAAATGCATTTTTTATTTCAGAATTCATCAAAATTCAGCCTAGACTACAATACTGTCATCTTCACTTTCCACAATCTACGCTTTAATCAGCCGATGTGAAAAAACCAAGACGGAGTTACGTAAATATCTTACGCACCCAAAAACTGATCCTCTCAACATTTCACAACTTCAAAGTTCAAATCCAGAGCGTTATTTTGAAACAAATTTGAATTTTCTCGTGTTCAGCTATTCCATAGATATCGGACGTTCTAGGTAACGGTAGCAAGCCAAGAGACAGAAGGTCTAAATAAATCTTTGATTAGCCAAACACCGAGATCGAGTGAGTAAGATATCTCTTTGACCCGGAAATTGGATCTGTTGAATAAAAACCCAAGTCAAGCCATTGGTACTCATATGCATTTACTGATAATTGTTAACACTAACTTCAACTGCCTTCATTATCAAAGAAATAGTTGACCAAGTACATTCCCGATATCCTCCTCTGCTGACCTGGATGTATCCTGCAGTAAAGACAAAGCCAGGGAAAGCCGGATCGCGAAAAATTGAAGTGATAAAAATCTGTGCAAGCCCAATTTTTCCATATTTTTTCTCTCGGAAATTCCAGCCTGGAAAAAAAAAACTGTAAGTTCGGGAAAAACTGTAACAGGTTCAATCCCTCAATAATAAAACATACCTGCAGAACACAGAGCACCTCAGGCAACTCGCCGCCGTTGTTGCTGACGGGACCAAGTAGGACAAAGATGTGGTGGGCGGGTGCATCCGACAGCAGTTGCAGGTCATTGGGAGAGTTCTAAACACAAACAAAAAACAGAAAAACCAACATTGTTGGCATCAGCACACACACTATTAACTTTAAAAAAAACAAACAAAAAAAAAAAAAAAGGAAAGGAAAGAAAGAGAAAGAGACAGAGCATGACATTTGTATAGCCCTAAGCCATGGTTACCACTAAATCTATTATAAATTTTCCTACTGTCTGTTTGTTTGTGTAGTGCCAAGCTCCTCCACCAAGAGACATCTTATTTTGACAAATAGGATCTCACTCTGAGGAATGTCTGCAGGAAATAGTATATTAATTAAGATAGGGGTAACTCCACAAAACAATATTTTTTATTTTAGTAGGGCCTCGAGACAAAAAATTTAGTCTAGCAGCCGTTTTTAATTTCAGTGCTTGCACCTTGTCATGGTCGGAACATCCCACGCACACAAAAAATGGGGAGGGGGAGGGAAAGATAAAGGCAGGTCCCACCAGTGTTAGAAACTTTGTGATGGATCTATTTTCTCTATAATTGGGGGTACTGGTTAGTAACGGATACCTCTTGACAATACCAAATCCCTAGTTGAAAATGGACATATTTCATGTATAATGTTACATGTGACAAAATCTGGTGATGGATTATGTATTGAGGTTGAAAAACATCAAAAACCTGAACTGGTTCCATCCATGAAGAAGGGACAAAGAAAAAAATGAAAAAGATAAAATTGCCCTCACCTTGTAGTGAGAGGACACGTAGAGAGCCATGATGCGGTGCAGGAATTTTTCGGAGGCCTGGTGGTAGGAGAACAGCGTGTCACGGTTGACGTAGTACAACTGGCACAGGGAGGGCAGCGGGCAGCCTGAGATGGAACGTGGCACTGAGCTGGCATCCAGGCACAACAGGCGGTTTAGCCAGCCTTCCACTGGGTCCCCGTTGGCGTAACGAATCGACTCTTTTAACTCCACCTCGTGCAGTGTTCGACCTGGAAATTTTGGAATGATAAAGGTTAAAAAATATCTCAAATGTATGTTTTTAACTGTTAACATGAGTTTGTAATCTTCCATACACACAAAAATAGACATCCAACTAAACACTAATACCAACCCTTTTCCAGTCATGTACCAACCTATAGGTAGTCTAGCATGACTCAATGCCCAATGGTAAAATAGATCCCTCACAGTATTTTGTACTAGTACTAATTTTTAAATTGCTTTTCATTTCTTTCTGTAACATATTCAATCAGCAATGGTTTTGTGTCTGAACCTGTAAACAAAGACAAGGTAAATTTGTTTCACTAAAATTTACGTTACTTCTCAAAAACAGAAATAACTTGATCATTCTTTTTTCAGTGCTGTCACAAGAGATTTAATTTTCAACACATTTCAAAAGTTTTCATGAGAGCTTTGAAGTATTAGTTGGGACGCAAATGGTTGCCACACCAATCATAAGAGCAGCACCAACCCACCTGAGACGGGTGCCTTGCCTCCCGTCTTGGCCATGTTGGCCGCCATGCGAGTCTCCTGCACGCTGCCCCCAAAGGTGGAGGACTGTTGTCGCAGCTGGTGGATCAGCTTGAGAGACAACGACCTGCCTGTGCCTTCATACCTGGGGGTAGAAACAACGCATTCCAAATATACAGTGAGAATATGTGTTATAAATAGATACATACCTATGGTTTACTGAGGTTGCTGATTAAAAACAAATTTTAACAAACCTTTTTGGGCAGAGGCATGGACCGAACCAAAATTATACTGTACAACCACATATTAAATGTTATAACGCATCTTGTCCAATTTTACCTTAATTTGAAAACAGGTATTTGAAATTCTTTAAAAAAAAAAAAAAAAAAAGGAGAGAAAGGATGAAACTATTCCTTGTACCAGATTGAAATCATGATGTGGGGCAAGATTTTCCACTCACCCGTTGACTGTGGAGGACATGAAGACCAGGTAAGGACCCATCAGGCTCTTGACCAGGGGCAGAGGAATGGCTGCAGCTTCGTCAATGCACACCAGCTCTGCCTGGCCCAGTTTGTTAGAATCGGACGGGTGGATGTACTGGGACGGGAACAAACAAGTCAGATGAATCAGGACATACTAATTAGATGATGATGAAAATGCAACAGAAATTCAAGGTGATTGTTTGCAGTAATGACTCAAATTTTAAACAGACACTTTAAGCACAAAAGTGACCCTGTTTCTTGAATTCTGACGTATTTCAAGCTCACTCTACATGAAACAATCTGGAGCTACTGTAACCATTCTGCACTGAATTTGACTCTGAAAATTCAACGTAGATAACAGTTTTAGCACTTTAATCCCATTTATTTTTAATTTCATTTTTACAGCATCAACAATGCTGTAAAGTACGCAGTATGGTGGCCTAATAAGGATTCAATGGAACCCCACAAATAGGATAATAAAAGATGATGTCAAAAGAGTCCCTTTTTGTATGAATTTCCCTACTAAGAGATAGAAAAAAGACCTGCTTCTTAATATGACTGGACTCTAAAGGATGAACCAAATGACCACAACTAGCTAAATCTAAAAAAAAAAAAAAAAGCAATGGATTTATAACACAAAATGTGAAACAATAAAACAGACCTGTAAGTGACCCTTCACATTATTAAATAATTATTAATGACAATAATAATGCAGAACATTCATATAATGCAAATCCATAACAAAGTTGATGTTAAAAACTTTTAGTCCTGAATGCTTTTCACAACAAATCCTCCATATAAAAATTACACTAATCCGTTTAGAATCCAGTCGAGGCAAAGGAATTTGAGAGGAGTGACTGGTCATGATCAAAGCTGACGCAGCTGGCAGTGTGGACAGACCAGACCTGTTGACAGGAATAAATCGCTACTGAGGCACTTCTGTCTGGAGTATCTTTGGTGCAGTGGAATGAACCTTTAAAAATGAGGAAATACAGGAGATTGAAAATCGTCTTTTTCTTGGCTGGGCAGTCTTAGACATTAGTCAGGCCAACCACACTGCAGCACGGAACTTAAGTCGACCCTTACGCCAGATTTCACCCATTTGATCTACATAGAGAGCTTTATTTTTAAAGAAATAATTGTCTTGCATCAGAGCAATTCATTGCAAGAAATTTCCTGAACGTTATTTTGAACGTATTTTTTTGGTCTGCTCCGAAAAAAACAACATTTAGAATAACTGCCATAACTCAGCACGCTACAAACCAATGGAATTAATTTTTAAAAACACTAATAAATGCGGTTAGTTAGTCCCACTTTCTGTATCATTTCAATGTAATTTGCACATTGGTTACAATTTTATTGCAGATTATTTGGAGTGGTCAAATTTTTAAGGTATTTTAAAAGGGCGTCCTGATAATGCAGGTGAATAAAGAATAACCAGAGAAAACTTTCTTTGCCTAGATTTTTATGATGATAATAATAATAGTAATAATAATAATAATAATCATTATAATAACAAGAAATAACAGATAGCACTTGTAAAGCACTTAACCCCTTTTACAACGACAGGCTCTAAGCACTAACAATGGCTGGTTGGTGATTATGCCATTGCTGGAACACCCAAAGCTGCTTGTACCAAAAGCTCAGCGTAAAGCACACATGTGAATTGATTTGTATTGCTGCATGGACAGCAGCCATTATCCACGTTTCCCAATCAGAGAGGTTTTTTTTTTTTCACTGTAAGACCAAGCTGACGTTTACCTGGATGGTTTGCCGATGGTCTCTGTAGATGTTAACTCGGACCACGGCTTTGTTGAAGTCTGGGTTGGTGGACTGGATGATCTCATAGTCTATGTGCTCCTGGAGGGGTCATGGGGTCATTGAGATCAAGGGTTGAAAGGACAAGTGTCAAAATAGTTCATGTAAATGAAAACAGAAAATATGCAATATAGTCTACTTGTCCGCCATGCCCTCTTTATCAAACATGTCATCTTCCCAGTGTCATCCAGAGTGTGCCAATTTACTAATTTTCCAAATTTGTTTTCTATTATGGCTGCAAATGTAAAAATCAAAATCAAATCCAAACAAATGAATCGTCACTTTTCCACAGTAAAGACATAATTTTAATTTCACTGTTTTCCTTTCAAGAAAATATGAGGGAAGCGAAAAAAAAAGCAAAAAAAAGCACCGTACTTATTCATGCAATTTTGTAAATCACTTTTCATTGTGATTGTTTGAAAGAGACACCTAGTAAAAGATGTAAGGAAACCTGTCTTAATGCCTTACATACAGGCTCTGGATCTGAGCGTGTGCACGTGGTATGTAACGCTACAGTAAGAATTGGCCTCAATAAACTGACCAATCCCCCAACTTTCCATGCTGACAGCGCAGCTAATTATCAGTTCAGGGTGTGTTACATATATCTCAAGTCTTACCTGATAGTCTAAAACATCGAAACCTTTGAAAATGAATTCAAAGAGAGTCTTCAAGTTCTCAGGGCTCGGGGCTGTGACGAAAATGTTTGAGTATCTGTGGAGAGGATAAAATCAACTGTAGACTTTAAAAATGCAAAACACTTATCTCAATACCTCCACTAAAAGGGATAACAAAATTCTAAAAAATAGTAACATCCGTTGAAGGCAAATTCGAGAAACTAAAAAATGTTTTAAAGTATAATTTAATTTTTTTCCCCTGAAAGTGAACTCATGGGACAGACAGACTACAAAAATTGCAACAAATGTATTTAGTACAGGGGTCCTCAAACTTTTGGCTATCGCGACACTTCGGGCTACAATAAGCAGCTTAATTTCATTTTCATTTTCTGTGAGCAATAGCCAAGGCGTCGCAATTCCCTTGTCAAAGCTAAGCGACTACCGAGGGGGTAGGGACCCACCAATTGGGAACCCCTGATCAAATATCATCTTTAAATTTATAACAAAACAACATTTTTAGAGCTGGTAAGTAATTAATGCCTTTACATGCTCATGATGCGAACTAAAAATATGTAATGAAGTCAAAGATTTGATACTTGGTACTTATCAAGGTATAAAAATTTACTGTCACAGTTCCCCATCAATGGCATACTTATAAAAGCTAATGGCCATTGAATTTTTTAGTGCCAACTTTTCAACTACTTCAATAAGTCACTGTTCTTTGAATAACATCTATCTTTTATACAAAAACAAAATATTATGCTCACAGTTAATGCAACAGGCCTTCCAGTTACCAAAATAAGGCCCAGACACTAGGGCCAGGCTGTGATACGAATGTTTCACTGCCATACTGCAAGCATATTTCCCACGATGTCAAAATGACCCCACGACCCACTTGTCAGCTCCTGCTTACCACTCAGCGAGTGAGAGCTCACATCAGCTGGCTGGCGGAAAAGTCAGGTTTGATCTTGATCTTGGATGTTTTAATTAGCCAAAGGCACTCCTGCCAGTTGATGCAAATGTTGGTACATTATACTCCATGAATCACACACGGAAGCGCATGGTCCAAAATTCATTCAGTATATACAGAAAACAAAGAACAAAGATACTGCATTAATCTTAAATTAGGTTCCAGTGCTGATAATGTGATGATTGTGTCCTGAATGTTTTCTTGATCAATTATTTTTATATGAAGTTTGTTCCAGTCTGTAATAGTCCCTGAGAAGAAGCTGTGTCTGTACGTGTGGTTTTACAAAGACATAGAGTGGTATCTTCCTGAGAGTAATAGTCTGGGACCTTGATTCCTCTCAGGTTTTGGTCACATTTGGAGAACAGGTTTAGGTGCGCTGTTTTTTGCTGGTCGAGGGGGTTCTTCCCAGGGCTATTTCGAGCATTTGAGATGCATCCATGCTCTACTATACCTTTTAGATCATTGTTATATCCCTTTTTAGATGGACGTCCCATACTGAACTGTGCTCATATATTTAAGGGATGGTTTCACCAGAGTTTTATAGGCTTGGTCTTTGACTTTTGTTGGAAATTCGTGAAGGTTTTGTATCAGGAAGCGTCTCTTGGCTGCTTGTGATACTGTCAATATGGGTGTCTCATCTCAGGTTTTTATTTAAGATGAACGATTTGACATGTTCCAGTGGGTGATTGTTGACTGTACAGCTGTATACTTTTGGTTATTTTTTGTTTGTCACTAAGGGCACAAAGCACTTCGATGGGTGAAGTTTCATTTGGAGGTTGTCTGAGTCGTTTTGCTCTTTGATTTTGCAGAACAAAAGACTGTTGTGTGCAAAAAGTTCCAAGTGTGTATCTGGTGATAGAGCGTCTCCGAGGTTACTGATATGTACCAGGAAGCATGGGGGGCTGAGAACTGTTCCCTGTGGAACACCTGACACATTACATATTTCACTGGATTGTCTTCTTGTGTTCTTCCACAAAGCCAGTCTTCAAATCATGTTAACATTGTTAAGTTCACAACTTGCTCATTTCAACACCAAAATACTCTGATTAGATAACATTTTTTCAAAACAAACCTGATATCACCAGAAAGACATACCAACAGAATTAAAAAATTAAAATTAATTTTTGGAGGTATTTTTTTTACTCAAGTACTGATGAATTTCAACTTTCTGTGTCAAAAAAGTTGTAAATTATCCTTTAAATGATAAATTTTAGACAAAATTGGGAGTTACGAAATTCGGTCCAGAATTCAGAAAACCCTTTCATCAAATGAATAGCTACAAGACCTTTTTTTCTAAAATATCATTAGTTAAACCATAAAAATAGGCACAGATGATGTCAGAGAATGTATAGTGTGTTATTTTTAGGTGTAAACAACCCTGCAACCCAGTCGATTCTTGCACACCAGATCTCACGCAACTATTCGGTTCTCGCAGGACAAGGATGGCGGGGAAAAGGAGGGTGTCGCCTACAACTATTTGGTTCCAGCACGTCTTGGGTTAAAAGGCAGACTGATTTACAGGTATAAACACTGCATCAGAAACGAAAGTTGTATTCAGTGTCAATTCTTCTCTAGTCAATGTCTGACCACTAACCCAAATGCCACTGATGTAGCCATGGCCAGTCCTAAGGCGGCTGATTTGCCTCGTCCTCTGGCAGCCGTCATCACCACAGTGCTGCGGAGAGTCTTCTCCACGATCCCATCCACAAACTTGAGGTAGCCTTGACCCTGGGGAGGTCAAAGGAGTTTAACCATTTTCACAGTAACAAATCATAAATACGTTTAGTAAAAAGGGTACAAAAAAAACAACAAGCCAAAACAAACTCGAAGAGAAAAGACAGAGCATTCTCTCTAACTGAATGTAAATACCAGTAAAAGGGTAAAATAGGTATTGTAGTGTTAATTTGATGAGGTCACAAGTAACAGGCCCATAAAAGCACATCCTCAGCAACAACCACATAATGTAAACTAGAGATAGACCATACCAGTATGTCAACAAAGTTAGGCTCCACATCTTTGATTAATTACTATCTGGATTGGATAGGATGGATTGGTCATATCATATTTTATCTGTTTAAGCAATATGTACAGCTGCAGTCTCACATGAGATCCTTCAGCCTCTTTGGAGACGCTTTACTCAATTCAAGCCTCATAATAGCCCTTAATCTCAATTCTAACTGAAAAAATTCTTCCATCAAGCAAAAGTATAAATACTCAATCACACAATTTTGTATTCAAAGAAATGACAATAACATTTCAATTAAATAGACTTTAATAGAAATTGAATGAGAGAAAATTTCTTTTCTGACCCACCTGGTCAAGAGTCTTGCACAATTTGATCACTTTGCCCGTCGTCACGTCCATTTCTTTGATAGAGTTCTTGAGTTCTTCCAGTTCCAACTCTTTAGACGACATTTTTTCATCCTGCACAGCAATGGACACCATCAAGATTATTCAGTCAAGTAGTTTAGTGCTTATTTTACAGCCTTTACGAAAAATGTTGTTCAAACAATCAACAATAAGCCATGATCGAAAAATTGTGACTTCTGTGATGACTTCAATGGTGAAAAATAGTTGCACCCTCTTGCAAAATTATTTTAACTGCGTAGTGTGCTTGACTGGGATAATATCAATACCGCAGATTAAAAACAGTATACACTGACAATAAAAGGGTTTTTCCTGTCAAAAGACAATCATCAGTAGCTGCTGCATTTGCCCTCACTAATCGTAGGGATAACAATGAAAAGTTACATTTGCTAGTATTAATAATTATCATAGTCAATATGGTTCACAAAAATTCCTCTTCATGCGTGCAGTACCGCTGCCTAAGAACACACCTTTCAAGACATAAAAAAAAGTTGTGTTTTTAGGCTGTGACAGTGACTAATGCATTTCAAAGAACAACATACCAAAGATTTTGCCGGCAGGGGTTCTATGCCGAGGGCATGGCTGGAGATAGGGATAAGGTGCAGTCTGTCGTCTATCACCACGCAGTTCTCACAGGAAGCCAGCGACAGCAAAAACCTTCACAAGAAGAACAAAAAATGAGATTTATATTTAAAAGTAGCCATAAAACAATCTAATGAAGAAAACTAAAAGCTCTTGTGACACAAAACTAAAGTGAGACCAACCTATGATTATTATTAAGACATAATACTGTCCTCTGACCAGGAAAAAAAAATTGCAAGAAAAATGTGCAAGTAAATGATAATTCAATCAAAGGTAACTAAATAATTGGAACAATAAAATAAAACAATACTATGTCTTGTAAAAGTTTTGAAAGGGGATAAGATGTCTCCAAAAATTCTTCACCTCTCATTAAAACGTCCCACAACATCTTGGTGTGCTTCTGTGCGAAATCTTGTATGGACATCCTGAAAGGAAAAATTTGTTCAAATTTCCAATGAAAAATTATTTGTACATCTCAAATCAAACCAGTCAAAATAAAGTAAAAAAGGATCCAACAATATGTACACCACAGAGACGGGTAATTTCAATAAAGCAGACAAATATTCTTTACCTTCTTATTGACCATCAATTCACTATATTAAAATTCTAACACTCTGTCTCAATGAGCCCATGCATTGGGTTATAACAAAGACTCTCCTCTGGAAGAGTGTTATCCATGACTTTTAAAGCAAATTTCAGGGCCATGACAGGCTTCCGGCAAAACAGGTCATGCACAGACCAGATTGCAACACTTAGAATAATTATCGAGCAGTCTCTGGAGTGGCAGACCCCTTTAT
>JBCIKM010081164.1:0-14805 GCA_039654465.1 Melibe viridis | reverse complement strand
AAGCTTCAGTGAAAGAAAAGAAACAGAAGTAGAAGAGGTACCAAGGACGCCTCCAACCTCAATTCCTCAGTGGACATACCACTATTCGGTTAATTTCAGGCGTATTATAGTACATGTGTGGTGCTGAAGTAGACAAGGTTTTAGGGTCGGGCAGGCACTTTTCGCGTATGCGACTTGATTGGCAATATCCTGCGCATTGTGTTGTTGATGGAGAGGCGGAATGTGCTTGCGTCATGCACCTCTGTTCTCCCCTTCGAGTGTCATCCGAGTGACCCTTCGACCCAGTTTCGTTGCATCGGTTATGGCATGTGTCAAGTGACCAACAGCCTAGCCTTTGTTTTGCGTTACTTTGCGTGGTTGAAAATGGAGAGAGGCGAGTAAAACATTCTCACTTTCAATTTCATTACCCTTTTGCAAGGATTTTACCATCCCATTCTGTCCCATGGTGTTGACTGAAAGCGAGTTTCACGCCTGGGTCGTTGACTTCATCAGAAGCTTAAATACAAAGATAATGAAGGAAAAAAAAAACTGGGACCGCTGCCATGTGTTGATTTCAAGCAAGAGTTGACTTGAAGCAAGGTGACTTTATCCGGATTTCACTGTACACTGTAACAGGAAGATTTTAAAGGAAAAAAAAAAGTCTTGAAAACCAAGGCATCTATGGCCTCGTTATTCACAATGGACAGGGGAGTGGTCCACCTTCTTAGCCCTTTGCCAAGCATCCTTAGTGAGCTCTTCTACTTTTTTTTTCTGTTATACCAAAGCTATTAGTTTTCTTTTTTTCCTTTTCTTTTCTGCCTAGAGGAATAGAGTAGGAGCTGGTACTGGTAGATGATTAAGGCGGTAGATGGCTCAGTTGTTAGGCCCGCCTTCCTGGCAGTGGCCTGATGATGGGTGCCTTGGTAGACCCTGGATTCAAATCCCTCCTGGGATAATTTCCTGTTTTTTCCCTATCTTACAAGGTCTTTGACTCATCTCGACACTGTTTTCTGACTAGAGAACGGCAATAAATAAACAATTATTGCCAGGGTGTGTTTTGGGTGAAAGAAAAACCAATTTTCAGACATGTAGAAGATGGGTTGTCATCCATATATCTCTGGACAGTACATACTACTATATTCACATGTCCGCAAAAAGTTTTTTTTATACAAAAACACATTAGGGCTGCAAGATCGATTTGTCTCAGCTCCATTTGCTTGCTGGAGCGTAGCGTGTTGTGCGAGTCCACTCTCTCTCTCAATTAGTTGTAGGCTACTTGCACTTGCAGTGCATGTCAGGTCATTCTTATCTAGTCTCTACTCTTTTTCTTCAGTTCTATCAAGGGTGCAAGTGAAAGTGATGATGGCTTTTCACTTCAGAGCCTTTGAATCTACATATCTACAAATTTGAAAGTAATTGGGATACAAGACATCAACTCAACAAAATAGCTCGACCAAATTCATATTACATTACACATATGGAGGAGGATGAAAAATATCTATTTGACCATAAATATTTATGTGTCAACAAATTTTGAGACAAGCAAAGAAATAAAAACAGCTTTGCAAACAATGATGTATTTTAGTGATGGTTAATTGTACATAGTGCAGGCCTGCCAAAGTCTTCATCAAAATCTCATCCCACAACAAATTCAAGGCACTTTGTCCTTTTGGTCCAGAGTAAAGATAATGAGTTTGATGTTTTTTTGGGTTTTTTTTTAATGTTATCATCACAAAATCTTAGGTCAACGGAACAAGAACCAATTTTGGTTGATGCGAAGACCTAACCACTAACATCTTGTGGAGACTTTCTTTGGACGACTACAGTAGTTTTCAAAGACCTCGTAAAGAAATTGAACAATTGGAAAATAATATGAAAAAAAACACCAAGCAACTAAATCGAAGAAACACTCATTAAGTCATACTTTTTTAGGATTAGCTGAAAAAGGAATTGTATATAATAATAGTGTATTGAAATGAAAGCAATGTAATTTATCACAGTAAGCTTTTACTGAAAGTAAAATTCAAACTTCTCATTCAAGGCACTTTGACAGAGGTTCATACACGTGACAGCAGTTTAATTCATCATAGTAAATTTTCACTGAAAGTAAAATTCAAACTTCTCATTCAAGGCACTTTGCAGAGGTTCATACACGTGAAAGCAATTTAATTTATCATAGTAAATTTTCACTGAAAGTAAAATTCAAACTCTTCATTCAAGGCACTTTGACAGAGGTTCATACACGTGAAAGCAATTTAATTTATCACAGTAAATTTTAATGTTAGTAAAATTCAAACTTCTCATTCAAGGCACTTTGTCAGAGGTTCATACAAATAATATTAATATCCTCTTTACTTGCACTTTTAATGCCTGTCTTATAAGAGTGATAGATGATTGGGCAGTAATCTGGAAAATTAGGCCCAGTTCTGCATGCATTATTACTGATAGAGGTGCACATAATAAGCTCTTCTCCGAGCAACACAATTTACATACCTTTGAATTATTTGCTCCTTTATTTCCCGGATTATGAAAAATAATAGTTAGGTAGTTTATCAAGCCTATTTGTATTTCAAAGCTTCTCCACATTAAAAACACCTTTCCTCCCCTCCTTTTTCTTTTCCTCCCCCTCTTCTTCTTTTCCTTTCACACATTAAGACCTCTTAACAAGTTGAAAAAAGATTTTAAAAAGCTATAGACAATAATTTACATCAGTTTGTGAAGTTAGTTAATTGAAAAAAGAAATGATATTCATCAAAACCCAGAGTCGCAAACACTATGGATTTTTTACTATGGAATGACCCACTCGATGACGGAGCTACAGATGCATTGCTTATTTTACAAATTTTGCCATCTCCAAACTTGCTTGAGTCTTGAAGTGCTGACAGCAGTATTTAGATTGGTCAGGCAGATAAAATAAAACTTTGTACGGCCACCATAACTTGAGTGTTTGCATAAGTCGAAAGAAACACTGTGCTGTCACTGTAGGCTTGTCGGGTGGATTAGAATTTTCATAGTAAGAGAATACGAGTTGATTTTAAATGAATTGGGACAGGATGCGGGTGCCACATACATCGTTTGATGTCCCTTTTTTAGCATTGGCTTGATTCCACCCCTGTAAATGGTAAAATTTACTTACCGTCTAAAAGAATTGTCTTATTTACTCATATTTAACCAAAAAAAATTGTTTTATCAACTGCTTCAGCAAGATTTGGGAGTTTAAATCATTAAGCTTTATTTACTATACATTAAAAGCGCTTAGCGTTGTGGATAAAAAAGGGACAGACTGAAACATTACGTCTAAAACTGGTAAAAAAACTAATCAAGTTGGATTCTGTCTCAGACAGTTTTTTTTCTCCCAGACAAAATCAAATGTATATAAGCAAAAATCCCATTTTGGTTACAGTATTCATTTCAAGGATTGTTTCAAGATTTGATAGGCTGTGCATACTGTTGTACAGGATACATGTATCTGGGCTGGTCCACATTGCGGGGCACAGGGTGCATGTGAGTTCTTTCGTGGCTGCTGTGAGGTGAAGCATGACCAACCTGTGTTGTTGAGAAATGTAATTTGATCTATGTATCAAAAGTTGTAATTTCAATGGCAAAAATGTAACAACAAGAATCATAAAACATCCTTAACACTGTTGGCATGGACGTTGCTAGGTGCTATAATTTTCCATATACGCTCGACGTACTCAGTGACCCCAAAGGGATGTGCATAAAAACAAGCACCAAGTCATGAGTGAGGATCTCCTTGTCCCGTGCACCTCCTGATTCTATAACCCACCATTTCCCAATGATCGACTTGCCCATCCAACAACAAAAAAAACATGCCTGCATCATATATCTAAATTTGCATAGAGAGGAACTGCTTTGAAGAAGACAAGCAAGGTCACAATTCTGCTGACGTCACATTCAATTGTCATAATATTCTTTGTGAAAACAATTGTCGACTTGCGTCAACATAAATCTATTAGCATAAAGTTCAGACAAGTTTAAGCAGTTAATACATAAAGAAATTCAGTTTCTAAATCATGATTTCATATTTATATTTTTATACATTTATACATGACATCCGCATGAATGGTTTGAATAGATTAGCATGGTGCTTTATAATACCATCATTGAACTCTATGGGACTATCCTCACTCGCATTTATCATTCGCAGCATTTATCGCTTGCAAGCTCATGACAAAAACTTGTGAGGTACATAGCCCCATATCGTTCAATAATAGTATATCATAAATTAAACTAATGATAGAACACAGTCCATTCTGTGCATTTTAATACAGAGCTAAACAAAAATAAATGGGAAATTTGTTACTTATATTCCCTGCCCTGTGGCTCATTGGTCTTTATCAACGACCAGATCCCACCAAGGCAACAGCAACTATTGTTTGGCTTAAGATTGAGAAATACCCCTTGTATTTCTCATTATGCCACGCAAGATTAGGCACGGTGGACTGATCCTCTGCCTGTCTTCATTTCTTGTGATCCAGAGTTTTTCTTAGCTCCTTGGAGCTGGGTCCCAACACTGCTTAAGCGGTATGAAGGGATATGGATAATAAAACAACAAAACACAATACTTATATTTGGTGGCTTCAAGCCTAAACTGACAAGTATACAAATGAAACAAGCAAGACCTATTACAAACTTAGGATTTTTATTTCTCATCATCGTTCCCAAACACAATCATGAGAGCACTCACACAGATTCATTTTTGGACTATTAAAGACAGGATATCTTTATATAGATTATTGTTTGTTTGTTTATTGGAGGTTTTAGGGCCCCACAACACACAAGGGTCATAGAGAAGCCCAGGGGAAAGTAAGATGGTAGAATTAGTTACAAGAGGGAACAGATCAAACCACAAACAGCAGAGAGATGATTTACATAAATATCTTCTCTCAAAACATATCAACACCACCGAGAGATGATTTACAATGACAACAAATATTATCCCTCCTAACAAAAATAAGCAATGGCCATCATATATAACAGCATTATGGTAGAGAAAGACCAAAGATCTTTGAACCCCTTTTGTGTACAAAAGTACTCAGTACGTTTAACTTGTGACCCTGTAATCATGTACCAAAAGGCATGAAATACGGGATGAGCATTGAGTTGCAAACAAGACAACAATAACGGGACATCACAGAAAAGGGGAAAAAGTAAGAGGATAGCTTCAGTGTAAAAGAAAAGAAACAAAAGTAGAAGAGCCCACCAGGGATTTCCACTAACCACCCGCCGCCTTTTGATGGTTTTCACCTCCTGCTGGCGCGCAGGGGTCCTATTATATTCCCCAGGTCCGCACGGGGTTATATAGATTAAGAATTTGTATAGTGCATTAACTTTTTTCATCAGCCAAGTAAAAATCTCAGTAGTTTGTCACTTTTTAAAGATAAACATTCAGAAACAGAGGAGGACAAAACATAGCGTATGAGAATAACCAGACTTACATTGGCCCATCTGATGTCTTCTTCAACTTGTTCATTTTGTTTCCTTGCTTCAATCCAATCTGCCGACTGTTTTGTTAGACTACGACTCAGCTTGTCATGCTGCAGAAACGCAATTACCAAAATATGATATTCAATTAAAAGATCATAGTTCTATGAAATAACAGTAGTATTTCAAAGCCTACCCTTTCAGTAAGCAGGCCATGCCATGGATCTGGCTTTTTGGCAGATGCTTAGTAGGAATGGGTGGATGGAATGATTTGATCAATGAATTAAGCAGTAAGGCATGTTGCAATAAAATGTTGATACTACCGTGTTTTAAAATCATTTTGCATTGCTGTTTTCTTCTAAAACATTATGAGAAAAAAAGTTTCTTTTTTATTTAAGCGTCACTGATGGCCTCAGGCTCAAAAGAAATGTTTTCTCAGTAGGTTAGTTTTTCTTTGAATCCACTGAAGAAACTGGGCTTATAAGAAAGTTTTCAGTTGCATGGAGACCAAGTTTTATTGTGATATCTTGAACTATCATTAAGTTAAGCAATTTCAAATTGAAATAAAGTGATTGATTTTGTTAGAGAGATTGTAAAGTGAGCAAATTCTGGGCCTAAAGTCATCATATTCATAAATTAAGTTGCATACTTTTGCTTTCTGTGCTTGGTATCTGCTATAGAGATCTTTTCTTGCCATTTCACTGGTGCTGAGTTGATTCTGGAATAAAAATTTCAAATCAAGACCACTATCTAATTAGTCAGTTTCTTCTGTCATTCCAGACTTTGGAGGGAGAGAAAAAAAAGGGAAAAGGGAAAGTAGAGGAACTATTAATAATGAAACAAGAGAGCGGCAAAAGGCATATATGGACACTTAAAGTACAAAAGACAGTGAGATTTCAAATAAAGGTTCTTGTCAAGCATAACAACACGTTCAACAAGCGGGACAGACCAGTTACACTGTGGAGGAAAATGTTGATAAAGGGTATTGACCAGAGAATGGATGTCTTCTGATCCATCTATTGTACTTTATGAAGCTCCATTCTACCTTTCTTGCTTCTCTGAATGTTCATAATATAGCTCCCAACAATTGTTCATTACTTATCTGGGTTAGACTGAATCACAGCGTGAAAGGTGAAGACCAAGATGGAAAAACGACCAAAGTCACGTTTTACTGACATTGAAAAATCAAGTTTTTAAAGTTTGAAAATCTGACAAATAATAAACACTGATGCCATGTAGTTCCCTGTTAGTTTTAGTAAAGCCCATGCACTTAGCTAAAGATTTGGACATTTTGAACCATTAGTTTATCCAATAAGCTTTAAAAGGTCATAGTTTTTGTTGGCAACCCCCAATTGGACTTTGGTCATTTTTCCATCTGAAAATTTTTTTCCCCACATTTTCAGTTGAAACATTGTAATAAAATGACCAATTTAACATTCCCATGAACTATGTGAAATGACCTTAAAATGGAAACATAGCCAAGTCCCTATAGGCATTAGGCTCCATTTTAGTCAAAAGGTTCGAACCATGAAGCCGCATCTTACCAATAAAGATGGCAAAACCTTTTGGTAGCGTAATTTTCAATTCACATAATAAAAGCATAATTTTTTTTTCTTCAAAGACAAAGAAACGATTGACTGAAACTAGTCAGGTGGGACTCTGTGCCTGGTATTAATGCACCATTGAATCAATTTTTTGAGGGGTCACATTGATTCAGTTTCATGTTAGATTTCTTCTTCCTGCATGAAACAGGGAAGAGAGATTCCTCTTCAGGTTTTAAATAAAGTTCAATGCATTTCAATTTCGACTTGACTCACCAGCATGTAATGTTTATCCTGCTCAGCATTTTTGGACTTTCTTATTAGATCAGTATTGTCTTTCTTGAGTCTTTGAATTTCAAGATGTTGGTCCCTGTTTTCATTCACTAGTACCTGCAATGACACATCAATGACGAAATGTCTATGAATGAATGAAATAATTTCATTTTCAGGATTCAGTTTTCCCTGTAGAAATGAAAAGAAAGATTCAGATTAGGCTGTTATAAATAATAATTTTCTCACTCGTTTTGTACCCAACAAAAGCTGAGCTTTAGAAAAAAACAAAAAGGCTGTGCATAGCCACTGACAAGACAGTAACTGAAAAATCTGATTACTTGGCTTGGTTGCACAAAGAGAAATTGAAATCCAGTCAGCAATGAGTAAAGACATTGAATTGTTCCCAATGTTGTGCTTACAGTAAAACCCTATCACTGCCACCTGCTGAATTGTGATTCCAAAAAACTATTTATCTTTTCACTCTGGTATATCGGCTATATTAAATTCTTAACACAAAAACTATTTCCATTCTAACAGCTTGTGCTATATTGAGCTACCTTTAATTAAATTTGGTCTTTAGTTGTCAGTATAACAAGATGTCACTGTATTACTAAAAGAGTAAATTAGGAGAGGGCAGTAAAAAAAATAGATAAAAGTAGAGGCCATTTTGAAGGTTCAGTACAGAGAAGAGATAGAGAACAAGAAAGACAGGAAAAAAACCAGTAAAGCTAATACCTGCCATAGTATCAAAAGAGGATACTAAGCAGGATTTTCAGGCTATCAGTCACCATTATATACTATGGCACTATACCTATACCTTTACTCTGATTATCATTTAATAATAAATGCTAAAAGCATACCTCGTTTCTTCTGATAACATCATTGACTCGGAAGCTCGTACCCAACAGATTTTGTCCTGCTGATTTGCTTACATTCTGCTTATTGCCTCCTGTTCCTCTACCTTCATCTAGCTCTGCTTGTAAGGCCTCTACTCTTGCCTCAGCTGGAAAGGAAGAAATAAATACTAATGACTTCTGAAAGCCATTACAATAACTACAGTATATCTAAAATATAAAATAATTTGGTAACAGAGAAATGAGAAAGTTGGTCTTTCAACTTATGATTGTTCTCTTACTTAAAAACTATAAAAGATAATATGGAGTTCAAGTTTTTCACAGAAAATAGAACATATATTATACAGAGCGCCCAAAAAAGGGCAATTTTTGATAAGCATTAACTTGCACAGTTTTCAAGTTATTGAGAAATGTTTACTGTCAAACAAAAGTAAATTTAGAGCATGATGTGGAAAATATCTCTGAGCTGGTTCAATTGCCCAAAACCCGGTGCACCTCAAAATTCAACAGTGCACACTTTGCAATAATGATGAAAAGAAAGAGGACCCCAAATAAAACATCTGTTTTTTTTTTATTTATCACTGTGCCTAAAAGCAAATACACCAACCAGTTGCTTAAGTGATTTCTATGGTTACAACTCCCAATTTTTTAACATTCAACAAGTTCTTTAGCCATAGCCATAATCATCAAATAATATGTAGAATTCAAGCCACAATCACGAATGATGAAAGAAACCAAATTATTGGAATGCGTCTAAGTGACATTGTCATATCCTCTGGAGGTATTGCAGGTCGGCTTCAAAGCCCCAAGTATGGAGCAAATTATGCCTTGATTGCAAAGTACAATTTGCATGACAAAGTCAATGATATGCATGGCCTAGGCAGGCCAAAAAAGACTGGTCAAGATTCATGAAGATGAAGCTATGATTTGAAGCCATACACACCAACCATAATTTTTAAAGATAGCCATAGATTCTATCTTCTGACCAAATACTGTAGGACGCCTGACAGCAAGTGGACTTAAGTGCAGATTATTCTTTTTGGCAAATCCCCACAGCATGTCATAGACTAGTGCAACTACAAATCTCAGTGGTTTTGTCCTTGATGAGACTCAATTTTGTTTTTTTGTCACTGTTAGCTTGACCCAACTGGAGGCAGCGTTGAGGGATGAGCACAATGTAATTTTACTGGCATTGGTTGCACATTTGATAAGATCCCTGCCTAAACAAGGTCATGCATACCGTGAAGCTGAGGAAGGCCCTACAGGCTCCTAACTTTCATCACTTAGATGGCATCTTTCACTCTCATGTTTATCCTCTGCCAAACTAACAATGAAAAATCATTGTGATTTTCATTAAAAAAAAATTCTTACAATGTCCGTATTAGCATTTCCGTTTGCAGTTTATATTTCATCTTTAATTTCCATCCCTTTTTCTATATTGTACTTCTTGATGGTGACTAAAAAAGTTGCCTTTGAGTTTTAATTTTGTTTGCATTGCAAAAGTCCAAATTTTGGTGAAAGTTCGTTTTTTTAAAAATAATTTTAAGAAAACATATCTTCATGGAAATTTTAATAAAACCAATAAAAAGAAGAATAAATTCTCTTTCATTGTGATACCAAGGGCATTTTCATGCTCCAGACAGATTTTGAGTTACAGCCTGATAAAATCTGGCTGGTTATTTTTGGCGTTCAATATATAATAATCCTATTATTATATATCTTTTCAAGAGATTTCACAGAAATACTTGCTTTAGCAGGGTGTCAGGTATCAGAGGAACATTGCAGAATTATTTTTAACTCTTTCAATCCATTCTGCCATTAACAACGCCATGGCAACTTGTCCCGCAGTTGTTCCGCAGGGTGTTCTTGTATTTAATCATTATTTCACCTTGCTACGGGTCTTTGTCTCTATCACATGGGGCCTCATTTACTTAAAAATGTTAACCCCATAGCATAAGAGCTCCAAATTTGAAAGTAGTAATTCTTGTGGACTAAACAGTGGAATTTTTGCGTCGTTTTGATAATTTTTGTCATTTACGATGACATCATTCAGTCTACGAAAAAAATTTGTATGAAAAAAATATTCAATAAATTTCTTTAAAACTATGATATCATAAAATGGGATTCATTCTCAGTCATGTTTTTGGGGTTTTTTTTCCTGTACTGATTGAATTTATTGCACTGATAATATTGTGGAGACCTAGAAGGTAGAAAAAATGCAAAAAATATCATGCCTTTTTTATTTACCAATTTTTTTTATCTCTTGTAGTCTTAAAAATACAAAACTCTAGGCAATCACTTAAGCATTAACAGATAGGTTTTCAATCTTCTTTTATTTGATTTATATAATTATAGTATTTGCAAGAATAGTTGGACTAAAAGAGTAAAAACATTTGTATCTCAGTATTCCAAAGATTCATAATTTTAAGATGTTTATCCCCACACTTCTGGAACTTTGTTTCATGTTATCTCTTTTTGAGTGCTCCAGTGTTGGTTCCTTTGTTTCCTCACATCCCGACAAACTGAATCTCAATAACAACGGGATGTGGTTACTGGCGTGCCAAACACTGATGAAATCAATCAATGTAATCTTTCCTCCTAATTGAATTGTGCCTTATGTTGTACCATGTTGGGTATAGTATTTTTGTGATTTTTATTTTACATTTCTTTGTATGGTAGCATTTTTATGTACCGTTACCTTGTATTCAAGTGTGAGTGTGTTTTATTTTTTGCTGTTGTCAGAGGCTTTGAGACCTCAGTGAAAGGTGCTTTATAAATAAACTTTATTATTATTATTATTATTATTATTATTATTATTATTATTAATATTAATTCATAATTCAGCAATGCCTAAAGATAACCTTTTTAATGAGAGAACATCCTAATCAAGGTTATCAAAGTCTTCATGGAAGGGAAACCTTATTCACTCTTTGATTTTTTAATTAAAAAAAGAAAAGAAGAGCAAGTTTAATTCACCTGCTTTGGCTCTTTTTTCATACATGTGGATGGCATGAAGAGTTGTTGCAGCAGATAAATTTGTATCTCGGTTGTAGTTAATTTGCCTTTGCTGACGTTGTGCCCTGAGCTCATTTCTGCAACTCATGAGGACCACTTCAGCTTGCAGTGCATTATTCTTTGAATAGTACTGTGACATCCTTCTGGCTTTCAGATGATAGATATTTTCCTGATCTTCTGGAAGAGGTAACCTTTGTGAAAATATAAAATGGTAAACAAATGACTAAATAGAATAAGTTATTGAAAATAATTTACCTTTTACAAAGCAAAACATCCAACAAACTATTAGAATGCACCAAAGAGCACTTCAGCATCCAATGTCAGGATGGACTGTTAGATACCTTTTTTTTTTATCCTACAAGTTAAATAGATAAAAGTTTTTCTTTAGTTTACAAGTAAGATAAAAATTTCAAAACTACAGTGGGTAGTTTCTCTTTGAGATTTTATCCCCAGTTAAAAATAACAGATGATTAATTGCTCCACAAAACTAAGCACAAAAGAAAAATATGTGATTGAGGCAACAGCAACAGCAAAACAGATTTTCAAATCCTCAAAATACAAAATCTGAACAGAACTAGTATTTATCTAGATTTATATATACACCTTTTTTGTTTATCTTGAGTGCTTTCATTCTTTGAGCCATCTTGCATGTCATTTTCTGGTGTCTTTGGTTCATCCAGGGATTTTTCAATGTTCTTTTTGGTTGAAGTTGCATGCCTGTGCAGCTGATTTCAAGAATAAGATCATCATAGATTTAAAACCATTCAGAAAGTGTTACAGGTGAAATAAGAACGACAATTGAATTTGATTTTCCAATTAAATAGGGACTCCAGTATCTGACATTTGTAACAGTTGATGACAGACAAGGTCAAAAGGTAAACACTAAAAATACATAAGAATTTTCATTTGCCATTGTTCAAATGTCCATTACCATTGCTCATAAGAAACTATTTAAATTAAGCATAAAGACATTAAGGAACTTTCTTTAAAGCAGTGGCAACTGCTTAAGGAAGTTTTAAAAATTTATTTTTTCATCTAGATATAAGAATTAAAATTCGTTACTTTGAGTGTGAGCTATAAATTATCATTTGCAAAATGTGTATTGCTATTTTAAAATTATCATTTCTTTAGCATTTATTTAAATCAAATATTCTTTTGGGTTTTTTTTTAATCCATCGTGCATTAAAGTCCTCTGAGCTTTCTTTATTAGTAAATAATATGTGACAAAAATGCCATTTAACATCATCATTATCAAGTTCTTGCTTTCTAGCTTCATCAGGGGAAAGTTGTACATCGTATCAAATGTTTTGTTACTCACAGTTTCCAAGTCCTTGATGAAAGTTTCTAGACTTTTCAGAAGGCTTTGTTGCTGTTGCTTGATATCTGAATCCTTCTTTAGGGTGTTCAGCCTTTTTATAGCATTCTGAAGGTTTCTGGTTTGGTCAGAGTGGCTCTGGGCAGAGTCGTGTAAAGTCTGCAAAAGACAATAATTTTTTGGCTATCTCAGGTTTTTAATCTATGCAATTCAAAGAACATATACTGGACACTCACAAACTAGGGCTGAATTCTTGTCAATCATAAATTTTTCCAGTCAATTTCTGGTCGGTTGGCACTCACTGGTGGCATAAAGGTACAGGCACCTCTAAAACCAAAAAGCCGCGGGTTAGAGTCACATGAAAAGTAAAACTTGACAGGCTGTTTTTCTATCAGGAAGCCACTCCCTGATCCTGAGTAGATGAGATCAAGCATCTAGTCCTATCAGAGACGGACAATAAACTACGAGGTCCCGTGTGCTTATTGCACACATTAAAGACTCCTTGGCAGTTGGAAATCAAAAAGAGCAGCTCGCAAGGTCACTGTCTGGGCAAAATTCTGAATTAATCCCTACATGGGCATACTGGCTCAACTGGTAAGGCATTGGACTACCATGCTGAAGAGTATGAGTTTGAACCCTGCTGGCACCATTGTGTTATGTCCTTAAGTAAAGCACTTTACCAAACTGACCTCATCATATCAGAGATGGATATAAAGCTTGAAGGTGCCCCTGGTTGTGGACAGCACTGTCTCTCTGTCCCAAAAATTGTAACATGCCTTACAGCCGACTTGTGCTATTATATGTTATATGTGGATTGTCTGCCAAGGATATAGTATTGCGAAGCACCTTGAAGCCTCGGAAAAAGATGCTATAGAAATGTGCTCTTTACTTTTACTTTCAATAAATACACCTACCTACGGTTGAAATTCCTCTGCTTATAGCATTGAAAAAGGGGCCAAATTAAATGTTTCATAAATGGTACAGAATTTTTTCCTTATTTAAAGTCCCATGATCGGTCTATATGTCTGATTAATTATTTTTTTTTCAATTTAAAAAAAAAAAAGAAAAAAAGTCCCATGGTCTGATTAATTAAGAAACAAAAACTGAAGTCAGAATAAAATTGGTGCTTATTCAGACTTATTTCACTCCAGCCGATAAGTAAAGCTGAAATAATGCAATTAAAGAGAACTCTCCTTGACCCTTTAAAGTTGGAGGTCACATCAGTCGAACTTGAATGCCTGCATATGAAAATATGAATATTTACACATGCACAGTATGATGTTACTTGTGTGACCCAAGACTAGAATAATTGTAAAAACAACTCACAGCACCAAAGATGGATATGAAGAAAGTATGAGAGTGAAAACTATGTATCAAAAGGACAAAACATTACTTTCAGAAAAAATAGAAGTCTGTGTGTTTGCAAAGGGAGGAGGTAAGTGAGGAGAAAGAAAGAAACAATAACTGAATTATTAAATTTAGTAGGTAGATGCATTTTAATCTTTTTTCATTTGTTTGTTTTAGTGAGGGGAGGGGGAGGAATAGAACAGAAACAAATATGCAATCCTAGTGAATGGGTAAGCATCATGGTATACAGTTATCCATGGTAAGCATAGAAGTAAGTCCTGGGAAGGGGGAAAGAAGCGAGTTTGAGTGAGAGTCTATGAGAGTGTGAGAGTAGTGGGATGCTGAAGGTAGCTTTATGTGTGAATCCAATCAGTCTGAACTTGTTAGTGATTATTTATTTCATAATATCATTAATATACTTATTTGTAGCCACTAACGGATTTTCAAGTGTTTTGTACCACCAAAAGAGGAACTAAGAAGAATGATGCATGCAGACATTGAGAGAACGCTTTATCCTGACAACTTTACTGAATGAATATGTTGTTAATTCATAGAGAGATGTTTTTCGTACCTGGAGCATTTGTTTATCCGTCATATTTGCAAACGGACGTAGAGGTAATGACTACTCTGATCTATGAACAACAGAGCACTCGTGCAAAGGGGACCTGATTTGTTGACATTGTTACCAAGATTACATGAAGGGGAGCCACTCTCGAAGTCCAGTCACAGATTTTACTCTGTACCGTAGTGAACAGATTTCGCTCTGTACACAGTCTTTGGTCCGGTGTTCATTTAATGTCGATCACAGAGAAACAGATATAGAAATTAATGTTGATCCGGGCGTGGAGTGTCTGGTGAAAAAAAAATGGCCTGTCCGCCTACGGACACGAAAGTGCCGCGGCCTAGGCACCCATGAAGGGAACAGATTATTCATCGAGCTTACACTGAATGCCAACAGGAATAATAATAATAATAATAAAAATAATAATAATAATAATAATAATAATAATAATAATAATAATAATAATAATAATAA
>JBCIKM010081053.1:0-14807 GCA_039654465.1 Melibe viridis | reverse complement strand
GAGAGAGAGAGAGAGAGAGAGAGAGAGAGAGAGAGAGAGAGAGAGAGAGAGAGAGAGAGAGAGAGAGAGGAATGCAAAGATAAAATAGGGCTGGTTGGACAGAAAAAGAAAAATCTGTATTTAAAGCAAAATTTTGATGTCATAGAAATATTAGGTCGGAGAGAAATATGAGAAAGAAAAATAAAATAAACAAATCATTTGAGCATAATAAAGAGAAATCAATTGGTAAGTACTGCAGTGTAGATACAGACCAAAACACCAAAATTAAAGAATATAATAAATGAAAGGAGCAGATGAAGACAATTATTGCTAAAAATAACAGAAAGAAAGAGAAGGAGACTTGCAAAAAGAGAGAGTAAAAAGTTTGGAGAGCAATGGCAGATAAAAGAGGAGATAGGCACTTCACAAACAAAACTACACCACACCATGGGTCAATTCATCTAACTAATCAAAGAGTTCAGTCCAAGTCTTAAGTCTCTGAAATAAAAGAAAGGAAAGTCTTTGAAAGATAGTTAATGAATAAGATTACCCTTCCTGCTATGACAGTTATCCAATTCCAGGACGCTTATTATGAGGTTTCTAGTTTATCTTTTTTGAGGCATAAAAAATGGTCATGAATTCTTAAATTTATGAATTTTATCTACACCATCTTAAAGTTTTGAAACATAGTTTTTTTATGGCAGTTACTTGTTCAAGATTTTGTAAGCAACTTTTATTTAAAGTATTATGCAAATATGTAATAATAAATACCTTTCAAAAGCGCCAATATTTTACAATAGGCAAGCTCCAGGTGCTTAATTGTCAGTGAAAATTGAATTATGCAAAAAAGTTCTCCTGTGCAGTTTTCAACATCCTCAATTTTGATTCTGTCAGATAAGTTTTTAAGGGATTTGTCATCTCTTGAGAAAAAAGGAGAGGGATTTGTGTTTCCATAGAGATATTTGTGACTGCAAGAGTTCTTTGACATATCTTTCTTGAAATAAAAAATGTTCCAGGGATTAGGGGGGAACAATCAAACTGCAGAAGATCAAACTGCAATCTGCATGTGAAAATTAAAACCATAAAATGTTGATTTGGCACAAGCTAACGTAACAACAAATATTTTGACAATAAGGGTGCTTTTTCAAATGCTTTTTGTTGCTCCTTAAAGTAGAAAAAAAATCATAACCCTTTAGTATAAAACCATCCTATTTTTTACTCACACCAATCCAACATTTTTCATTTAAAAACAAAACGTTTGATGAGAGATACAAAAATACAACAAATTTTTTTAGACTTTGAATAATTTAATTCACATCTTAACCTAAAGATAAAATTGATAAAATAAAATTGTAAAAACCCTGCTAGGTATGACTTACTTGTTCACAATTTGACAACAATCTTGATTTTGCATAGTTATCATTGAATATAGTCTTAGAATTAGGGACTGTCAAGAACAATTAGATTTCATTAGATTGACAGGAAAGTATGGGTCTTTTATTGAAAGAAAATTCAAGTTATCCAAGTTGGGGTTGGCTCTGTCCCACGCAACGCAAAGAATGATTCCAGCTTAGAGTCAAAATCTTTGGGCCTTTCATTGGGATCTCTGTAGCGTACTGTCATGTTGTTTCCTAAATATTTGATCAACTCGCAGGTCTCTTCAAACTGCTTCAGCTTCTGTTTATACTTCTTACGGATGTATGGGGATGACTTGGGATTGTAGGCTGCAATAGAAAAGTGAGAAAATGTCACAATCATTGGATAAAAACAGCAGCTTTCCCTTCCTTCCATGACACTTTATGAATAATAGTGAAAGAAAAACCACAAAATTAGTAGATTTCCTTGTAATCCATAACCTCTACAAAAATTTAAGAGAGATCAAATTGGATTGTTCAGGTAATTGTTAAGCCTAAAAAGAGACAAAAATTTCTCAACAAGTCACTTGAGTCACGCCATAGCCAGCAAAAAAATTTGAAATTTAACGCAGTTTCATAATTGCTTTCATGAAAAGTAATAAAGATAAATTCTCATTTAAAATTATATGCCACAAGAGATTCGATTCTGCTACCTTTCAAATGGTAAGCAATATAAATGAGAGCAGATCTTGTTGATGAAATGAAGGGATATTTTGGTTTAGCATTTCCTGCTGCAGTGAGGGCCTTGACCATTGCCACAGCACAGGTCTGCTCCATGAAGCCAAGCATTGGAAGATTGGCAAGAGGGAGATCTTCTTCTCGTGGAGGAAGCTTATGGGGTAGCTTCAAGCTGGAATACTTTTCAGGGAGTCTGAAAATTGAATTAAAAAATGATAAAAAAGAAAGGATTTAACAACACTGTCATCTGAACACATATTATAATATTATGTCTTTTGTACTTGTGGCCCAGTCGCACAGTTGGTAAGGTGTTTTGACTTGCATGCTGAAGGGTGAGGTTATAACTTTGTTGGTTTTTGTGTTTATGAACTCTACCTTAAAGCATTATCAAATTGACCTAGTTTTCTTCTGAACAAATGGTTAAAGTTTTCTTACCTTAATTATTTGTCTGTTAGGAAGATAAAAAGTGGCCCTTTACTCATGTTGATCGGTACAAACAGTGCATGCTGCCTTAAAGTATGCTTTGGACTCAAGCACACTGAATTGCTCTTACTGAAATATTTCTTACACCATCATATACGCTATGCTTTTAGGCCTGCTCAAGCCTACTCCAAAAGGCCTTGCTTGAAGGTGGCATGGACTGTAATTATTGTGCTTAAAAATATTTATATTTTCAACTGAATAGTGAGTGCGTTATTACAGAATTATACTTCTTTAAAGTTTAGCATATTTTTTTTCTCTCCATACAATATAATCAATGTTTAGCAGTCATAAGACTCTTGCCACAACTAGGTAATTATTTACCTGGTAACATTTATAAAAGGTTGAATGTTTATCATTTTTCTTAGTTTAGTAGTTAAAGAATGTCAAATGGATGATTTAATTTAACAGTGTCACAATCAAAGTTCATAAGAATCAAATGATTTCACGGGAAGAACATCACAGTAAAGACTAAAAAAAAAGTTGAGGAATCCATACTGTGTGGAATACATGATATGAAAAGTATTTGAGGGGAACTCACTTCATAAACTTGAACAGCTTGCTGTCAGATTGCATCACATAGATTTTCTCTTTGTATTCCACCAAGAACTCTGTAGCCCCTGGCTTTAGAGCCTCATATCTGATGGTGTGAGAATCATAATAATGAAGATTAAGTTATTGGACTTGAAGCCTTTTGGTTTCACTGTTTTCCACTGTATTTTATTTTGTTTTGTTATCCACATCCCTTTATATCCCCTAAGTAGTGTCGGGACTCAGCTCAAAGGAGCTAGGAAGAACTCTGGATCACAAGAAATGAAGACAGGCAGAGGATTGGTCCATCATGCCTAATTTTGAGTGGCATTATGAGAAATACAAGGGGTATTACTCAATCTTAAGCCAAGCAATAATTGCTGTTGCCTTGGTGGGATCTGCTCATTGATAAAGACCAATGAGCCGATTTACCACAGGGGGCACTGTATTTTATGGTCATTATCATTACACTTGAGAGATAAAGTAATAAATAGGCAGGAATGGAGAGCCTTCTGCACAGAACTCAAGAAGGCTGCTGAGACTGCAAACGGACAGCTTTAAGTCAGTAAGTCAAGTCATTATTACAGTTAATCCTTTGTATTATTGAAATGGTAAGTGACTCATTTTGTGTTCCAAAAACACCCGGTTGTCTCAAATAATTGTTTATATTTGTTGATCAATTTTTATTCCTCTTCTCATCTATCTACAAAGCATGCTTTTCCATAATCATATATATTGGGTGTGCTAAAAAAACTGGCCCAAAATCAGCATCTAAATTTTATATATTCAAAGTTTCATTGCACTGCAGTTAGAGACAAGTGAGATATGACTATTTTGTTAAGACTACACTTCATGACAAACGTAATACACACCTGGTTGATTCAGATCGGTTGTACTGAACATTATGGCACCAAAATGAACTCATCATTACTAAAAGATATGTACACATGGATCTTGATTGTAAAAAGAGTAGACTTGTGTGAATTTGGATGTTATTTTTCAAATGAGATTGTTTCCTTTATCAAACATGAAGTTTTAAATTTTGTGTCAAATTTGATATCCTGTGCCAATTTGTTTATTCCTGTTGAGATTGTTTCCTTTATCAAACATGAAGTTTTAAATTTTGTGTCAAATTTGATATCCTATGCCAATTTGTTTATTCCTGTTTTGAGACACCATAACAAAAGAAGTACAGTTGATAAAAATGTGAAATTTTTATTCAGTATATAAAATTAGAAAAACAATTTGTCCATGAATTTTCATAGTAATAAAATCAATGACACAGCTTGAGTAAAGCTTTGCGCGAAATGCTATCTTCAGCGTCGTGCAGAGAAGTCTTATGATGATACAGGCATTTGCGGGTAGTCTTATTAAAACAGTCATATCTAACTTGTCTATTAACGCAGAACAGTGAAGCTTTGCACATGTAAAAGTAAGCTGTTAATCATTCCTTATGAACTACATTACTTCTCACACTGTCTATGAATGCTCTGGTTTTGGGCCTTTTTTTTTTAACCACCCTAAAGAAATGTAAATTTCCTTTATTTGATTCTATGGGTAAATTGTTCTTTAGAGTTTGCCTCAAAGGAAGACTAGAACAAGCTGAGCATCAGCCCTGTTCAGTCTTGCACTTGCAGAGGGACAATAGACAACGGGCCGAACAGGCGTTGAACCAAAACCCTTGGCGTGGAAATCCCATGTCTGGCCGACTGAGCCAATATCTTGTTTACAGCCAGTAGTAGTACATATGATTTAGTCTACTAAATACAGTTTTTGTTCTCTCTGTTTAAAATATGCATGTCACTACCTATCAATATGGCTCCTACACATTGAGCTTAACCCTTTTGGGGGATTAAAAAATAAAAAAAACCATTGTATATCATTATTGTCACTACTGTTATCTTTCTATGACAACAAACATTTGTAGAAACTTTTTAGGCCCATTGTCACACATGAAAAAAATTATTCACCTTAGTTTCCCATCCAAGTAAGTCACTGGGCAATAGCCTTGGATTTCTGGCATCCTACCATCAAGTTCTTTCAGGGATATTCTCTTGGGCAGAAGTTCCACTGCAGGAAGTTTCCTTGGTGCTAACGGCGGAACATACTTTTCTGGATCTTGTAAGAACATGTTCAATTCTTTCTCGCCTGCCATTTTGTAGTAGTGACCTTCAGAGACAGGAATTTCATAATCAAATATTTAAATACAAAATCATGTTTACTAAAAGCTTGAAATCAAGTGCTGTAGATTGACATAATAAAATGAATATTAATAGATATTAAAAAAAAATATTAGATAAACAAAATAAAAAAAAGCTCAACAATGACCAGTGCAGCTACCAACTATCAGTAAGTCTGGATAGAATGAAGTAGGATATGGCTATTTATAGATAAAATCTCTTCAGAGTTCACTCAATTACAAATAAAACTAAAAACAATTATCCAGCCTTAACTATGGGGGGAAAAAATTGCACCTACTAAAACTGTCATTCCTTTTGATTTTGGCTGTACAAAAAGTGGAAATTGAAAATGAAAAAAACTATATAATAACAAAAACAGGACAAAAATATACTGAGCCTGACCTCTGTACTCTGCAGCATATTGTAGGGTGGGGCTGATGGAACAGTCCACCAGCTCTCCCCACGCTGCTAGGCTCACTGGGCAATACTGGCCAAAATCCCCAATCCGTTGGTGAAACTCTTTTGGGGTGATACACAGCTCTGTGATGCCTGCTGCTTTTCCTGTAAAAGACCATGCAAATTTCAGTGAGATGTCAGTTGATAAACACCGTAAAAAATTTGTTCTAGATTTAGGAGAAAAATTGTTAACCAGAAATTCAAGGGCCTGCGCATATTATTTTTTAAAAGTCTTGTCATGGAACAATACCCTTGTATAAAAAGCAAGCATACTTAGTCAATGATAGGGAGTGGGGGATGTTATAAGCTATTGTGCTGTGCTCACTCATCCTCTGCCTTTGCAAGCTATTATAAAATAACTGCATTTTGCAGAGACATCAAAACGGGGGGACAGAGAAGGGTTTGAGATGAACAGAGATTCATTACATGTGCCCAAATAATGATCTGGGAAAAAAAGGTCTTCTTCTTTGAGGTCATCATCAGCATTATCTGTGGCTTCTACTGTTCAGCACCTGCCCTGCCGATTGTTCTTTCCCCTGTTTCTCTCTCTCTCTCTTCAGCGTGTCTAATGAAATCTGTGTTGTTGGTGAGGTCGGTTGTGTCTGGACAGTTTTGAGGTAGACTTGGAAAAATGTCAAGCTGAGTTCATCAATTTCAGGTCAAAGCAACTCCAACTTGACATGGGTGAGTTACATTGCCCTTCATTTACCACTCAGACAGAGCGCTGTCTCTATCTCTTGGCCTTGAGGTAGAGCCAATTGAGGTCATTAAATGAATTGACCTATCCCAGGTTTCTTGGGAGGAAAGAATTTTGACCAATCAAAGCATTTGTTTATCTCGTCACCGATACAGCTGTTCTTAGATCAAGACATCATCACAGAGTTGTCGTTCATCACTGAGCAGTGAATTCTAAACTAGATTTTTCATGTGTCATAGGTTATTCAGATTTTCAAGTGAAGTACTCCTTGAAGCGACAAAAATGCCATTTGCTCCTCCATATTCTGTTACCTGGTGGTTGGAATTTTACATTTGCTATTAATGTTAGAGGGGCATCCAAAAGCACAGTTCACCATGAGGCACAGTTGCAGTTTTTGATTGTGTGTGGGTGTGACTTTTTTTTTGTTTGTTTGCATGTGTACGCACACACTTGAATCACAAGGGCACTGGAAAAGTACCGGACAAACAGATTTGAATCAAATAATAAGACTGAATGATGGTTGTGGTAGTTTGGACATATAACAAAAATTAAGACAGCAAAGTTCATTTACGATAAATACCTTTTGGTATGAAAGTTTCATCAGCGTTATCAGGTTGGGTAATTTTGTAAGTATTTTTATATTGACAAAAAAAAAAAAAAAAATGTTTGATGTCATCAATCTTGAGCATACAGCTGCTACAACATTGCAATATTTGTTGTGTAAAATAAAAACAAACTAATACTTATAAAAAATATAGACATAAAATGAATGAATAACACTAAAATCTGGTATGCAGTTTAGACCAAATGGCTTAACATAATCATAGATAATATTTCATAACCAAGTACCCATGTGGAATAACGTCCATGTGGAATAATGTCCATGTGGAACAATGTCCATGTGGAACAACGTCCATGTGGAACAACGCCCATGTGGAACAACGCCCATGTGGAACTACATCCGTGTGGAACAACGTACATGTGGAACAACATCCATGTGGAACAACGTCCATGTGGAACAACGTCCATGTGGAACAACATCAGTGTGAAACAATGTCCATGTGGAACAACGTCCATGTGGAACAACGTCCATGTGGAACAATGTCCATGTGGAACAACGTCCTTGTGGAACAACATCCATGCAGAGCAACGTCCATGTGGAACAAAGTCCATGTTTGAAAACATCCATGTGGAACAACATTCATGTGGAACAATGTCCATGTGCAAAAACATCCATGTGGAACGTCTTTAAAAAAAACGAACATTATTTTGGGGGAAAAATTAAAGTATGGCATATGTTACTATAAGTTTAACTTCTTTCTACATTGTAGACCAAAAGGGAAAAAAACAACAACTTTTTTCCCAATTTAAATATACACTTTCTGTATAAAGACTGAGTCAAATTATCAACCAAGTTGTGTACCTTCCCCTGTCCTCTGTAGGTAATCCTGGATACGTTTCACACTGGATGTAGCCAGCTCATGTACCGCTTCCCACAGCCACCATTTGGACTGGTCAGCCGCCACTTTCTTCAGGTTGTGGTGCTCTGCTTGGTACCAATTCTGCACCTCCTCTGCTGTCTTGTTGTAACAGGACAGTTTGATGGCCAGGATCTGACTGCTGTCATGGTTGACAAAGCCCCTAGGAAGGATAAATGCATTGAAGCTTTTTTTATTTCAAATTTTCCAAGGCGGTCCTTTACAATAACAAGCAATGTAGAATTTCTTAGAAGTTTTAAGCTAAAATTATGGAACAAATTGTTTCATCAGGTGAGCTAAGCATAAGGGCCTTTTCACTTTAAATAGATTGAAATTAAATTTAGACACAAGTTGTTAAAAAAAACTCCTCACATTAAATCACACAAGCCAAATATTTTTGTCCTAAAAATAAAGCAACATTGAAAAAAAAAAAAATACAGGGACAGTAGAAATTAACCTTTACCATACATCCTGTTCTGAAAAGGGAACAGAAGATTGGAAAAAATGATCCTCCAGACAATATGTTGAATCACTGACTGATGGATTGTCATGACAACCGGTAATACCTAATTACTACTGTTCCCTTTTTGGGTCACAACATATGGACCATGTTGTGAATATTGATGTTCGGTAAAGGTTAAAAAAAATTCTTAACTTATTTTCAGCGACACTAACATACAATGCTTATTTAAAATGTGAATTAAAATTTTTCAGAAAAGCAAAAGTCATAAAGTCTTCATTGAGTCACCCCAATCTTTAATATGACCACTTTAGGGTAAATTTCTGTCCTGTCGCAGTTGCTGCACAAACTGACCATTACTGGTAAAAGTCATTTCTATACCCACAGCGTTTAGTCATTGCAAAATGAAGAATGACAAATAGCTTTACAATTATCACATGCGCAATAAAGTCTCCAAGCCAAAGCAAAGATATTTGCTTGGAGACAAAAAAGATGACAAGCCATGCTTTCAAAACCTGAAATTCAATTTGATCACAGTCAAAACTTTTACAACTGAAATACAAACTCAAATCAATTTTCTTTGCTTTCAAAGCAGGTTACAAACACAGCGACTCACTTTTGTTGATTCATTCTGTCCTTAACTCCTCGAACCAAGACCTCTTTTGGGTCAAGCTCCAGCTCAATGATGCGGACAGGAATAATACCTCGTTCTGTCATCAGGTCTATCTGCTTCCGATTGTTTGGGTAACCGTCCAGCACATATCTGTCCACATAACATTAAAAATGTCAACAACCATATTATCTCTGATAGCAGTAACATTTTGTATTAGGTAATTCTATTTTATATCGGCAAAGCACCTTTAGTCTGCTAAAATGGGATCAGGCACATTAAACTTGTGCACACTCATCAATAATTCCCAAAACCAGCCTGCAAAATTTCCTAATTCAGGTATAACATGAAAGATTTAATAGTAAGGTAAAATACCACAGAGATATAGACTGTGTGGTCAAGTTCTGTCAATCAAATTTCATTGTCATTGTGGAAACAAATTTGTTTTAAATATCTCTTTAAACTTTTTACAGCCACTTGCCAAAATACACATTATTTCTCACCTGCAATTTGACTCTGCATTCTTTCAAATTTTGGTTTTCTGATCCTCCCCTCCATCCTCCCCTGACACATTCAACACAACCATCTCCTCATCCTCATCATCTAGCACCTTCACTCCTCCACCTCTCTACCAACAACAACACCATCCCCACAACCTCCTTCCTCATTTTCTTCTTCTGCTCCTCTTCCTCCTTCACTTCCTCTCTTGTTTGTCCTTCTCCTCTCCCATTTCTACCACCACCATAATTTACTCCTTCTCCTCCTCTACTAATATTTCATCACAACCACCACTTACTCCTCCTCCTCCTGCTGACAAAATAAAACAAACTGATGTGGAATTGATGCTGTTAGTCTGAAGGAACTTTTTATTAGAAATTTGGACATACCAAGATCATTCTTGTATCTTATTTGGAAGAAGGTTATGAAATGATGAAAACTAACATTTTCTTCTTCTATACTCATTTTCCCTGTGGTACCAATCTGAGCCTAAATATAAACAAAAATTTGACCCAAACAGACATCCACCCTTATCTTTACGCTCATGCTTAAGATGACAGACAATTAGCTCAATGTTTGTCACTAATGTATGCCTCCTTCTCTATTATCGCCTTCTTTCAAATGGGTAGGTGAACAGCTTTGCCTTTGAGCTGGGTAGATTTCATTGTGAGTCTATTGCTGTCGGGGGAAAGAAGATGAGCACACATTCCACATGATTCCCTCACCCTCTGGTCTGGCATCTCATGTCGAGCATGACCACTTCCAGAGCCTGGATCTGGAGATCATCTGGTACCACTCGGCCTCGAAACAGATGCCAGTTCATCTTCTTGGCCAGGTCTGATTTTGGCTGAGTCATCAGCACCTGCCGCATGGCTTCCCCAACGGAGAGCCTCATGACACCGTATTCCTCCACAAACCGACTGGCCACTACGGTTGATTGGGAAATCATTTGGCAACAAAGAAATGGGTAGAAAAAGAAGGTAAAATGAATTTCGGTCTGAAATGATAAAGAACCATTAAAAAAAAAAACCCATCTAACAACACTTACAAAATCTTAAGCATGATTGCTCAGACACAAAGGACAGGTGGCAATGGATACACTTTTCACAATAGTTTTAACGCTGGGTGTCTAGCTAGAAGTAAACAGCATAATTAATAGCCTATTTACATTGAAAATCCATGAAATTAAGAGAAATCTTCTTGGACAAGAAATTTTGTCAGTGTGATTCAAGATGAATGCTCCCGCACGATTTTTCCCTCATTCTATATAAAACTGTCTGTTGGTTCAAAACTATTTTTCCCAAATTTTGAACCTTTAAGTATTTTCATATTTAATATTCAATTTATATATCTTAAAGTCACCTGGTGACCCATAAAAAAGGGAGCACTCTAAATCTTCAATAAAATTGTAACCACCGTTATTACATTGAAACTTTACAGAGAGTGAAACCAACTAACTGCAATTAGTGTATTAAAAAACCAGTTATACTGGTTGGCAGTGTGTAGAATTATGAGAGTTATTTTAAGACTTGTTCTTGCAGCAGAGCGCAACAAAAAATGAAGTATACAACATGTGTGAAAACATGTTGGCATTCAGAAATTTCTTCTTGGGAATCACGATACACGTGAAAATTATTTCTTTCAGTTCCAAAACACTTTAAAAGGTCCATCCACACATCTCATCATCAGGAAATCTTTCCTGAATCAAAAGAAACCATTTTTCTAGCATCAATTTATTGGAAATAATTTTCAGAATGTTAGAGACATGTTGAATGCCACTTTTTGGTGTGCTGCTCCGCAAGAATAACATTTAGAATAATTATTATAACTCTGTACATTGCCAACCAATGTAGCCGATTTTTTTTTACATACTAAATGCAGTTCATTGGTGCTACTGTCTGCAAAGATCATTGTTATATTATATGTGCATTAGTTATGATTTTATTGCAGATTTAGGGGGATCCCTTTTTTGAGGGGGTCACCTAATATCTGAACTTTTTTTTTCTTTTAATTATAAAGGAATCTGTGTTGAAAGTCCGGCATTATGGTTCTGAAGCAAAGAGTCTGAGTAAGCTATGTAAACTGCTGCTGCTGCTTTTGCTGCTGCTCCTACTACTATTACTACCACTACCACCACCACCATCACCGCTACCATCACTACTACTACTGCTGCTGCTGCTGCTGTTATTACCACTACTACTTCTACTACTGCTGTGCTGCTACTACTTCTACTACAACTTCTACTTCTATTATGTCTTATAATAACTTAAATAACAATAATTATGATACTCTTGTAAAAGATAAACTTAAGACCCTCACAGCAATGAAACTTTGTGCCAATTGTTCTTTAAAAAAAAATGCGTAAATAACATATTTCTTCTGAAAGTAATGCCTGAGTTTTCACCCTGCCAATTCTTCTTCTCTGTGATTTCATCAATCTGTCTTCATACAATTTAAAAACTAAGTTGATTTGATACTCACAAGTGGTTTTGCCTGATTTTGGTGGACCTATGATTGCCAGTTTGATTGGTACAACTGGTTTTGGAGCTTCTTGTTTCAGATAGGACATTGGGTCTGTCATAAATGTCTGTCTGTTGAGTTGGCTGGACAGGAAGTAGACATGGGAGCGGTAGAAGCATGGGAAGGTCAGGTAGCCGGGCCCACTGACTGGCTGGATGCAGTCCCCTTCTTTCAACTGGAAAGTTTTAATATTCACAAATGATGTAGAAAACAACATTATTACGATGTCCCCTTGCAACAAAATAAATCTATGTTCATATTTTATACTCAGTCCTATTAAACCCACAACATTTGAAATTCAACTATGAAAGCAAGATGAGATGCAAGGAAGAAACATGCAGACTACAGCTTGGGCTGATATGAAATTTAGGGGGCATCTTTGGGCCTTTGTGGTTTTGTGGATATTTAGTTGGTGTTTAGTCAGCTGAAGAGGAAGAAAGGAATAAAGAGAAGAAAAATGAGAGGTGAGACAAAGATTCTATGTGAGAAGCACTGTGTGTGAGAGTTATGTGAGTGTGTTTCTGAATGTATGTGTGCCGAATTACTATGTAAATGCATGTATTAGTGAATTTACTTTGTTAAAACTTTGTGCATGATGCTTTTATTATCATACTTTTATTTCTTATAAGAGGCATAGGGCATTATTTGAATAAGCCCGTTGGAACTGAATTTGACCTTGATGGGTCTTACACACGCATCCACAGTAATACTCAGTCATACTGAGTCGGTCAATATAACTGAACAGGGAGAAGCACAATATAAATTAATATTTACATTTGTGATGAACATTGGATTGCTCAGACTGTGACGGCTGACCGTTACTTCCAAATACTTTTAAAGGTTTTGTGGAAAAAAATCTGGAGACATCAGCAGTGCTTAAAAAAGATGGGGTGTCCCCACAAACTGCTCAAAGTGTGTTTCCAATGGATAGGTAATCATTGCAAATTGTTACCTTGACAGGGTCCCATCGTCCAAAGCGGCTGGGCTGCTTGTATCCAAATTGAAGCATGCGCTTAGCTTGCCGTTCATTAAGAGGGTAGACTCGTTCAAAAACACTGTGTCTGAATTCAACATAAGGTTTGAGCTTCTTGTTGAGAATATATCGGACAATATGAGGCTTACGGCCAGCAGTTACATCAAGCCGAGGGATGAGGCACTCTTCAAGGGTTTCCTAGGATAAGAATAAAGTTCAGTTATCACAGTTCATTTAAAAAGTCTAAACTCAAAAAAAAGGAGGAAACAAAATCAATTAAACAGAGATACGAATTAAATCAGAGGCAACGGGTCTTTATGTTGGCAAAAGGAATTAAAAATTTGGAGAAAATATGACTTGTGAAATTTCAGTGATTTTTGCCTTTTTTACTTTCAAATCTGTATCCTCTATAACAAAAGAGAAACCTTGTACAATGGTTCAATCTTGGAAGAACAGACAACAACAGGAACTATGTATCAGTGACTTAGACCGTCCCTGTCTTACCTCCACTGCAGTTAGTCTGTTGGTGTCATCATCATAGATTTCATTAAAATCATTTTTCATCCTCTCCACTGCATCCTCCTCAAGCTCCTCATCGTCGTCCTCTTCCTCTTCCTCCTCCTGACAGAAAAAAAGTGGTATTGGACAGTGTTAAAAAGGAAAGGAGGCTGACTTAAAGACATTTTGAAAGTTTGCTTCAAATTATTAATGACTCAAAACAATTTTCCTGAATAGGACTGCCACAATCTTTAACACTACAGGGAGAATGTATTTTGTATAGATCTGTAACCATTTCAATAATTCTGTCTGGAACTGTGAAGTCAAACCAATCAATCCAAGTCATACAAAACCTGAATAAACACAAACTGTTTGATGTTATCCACACACGGGCTTGAAAGAGCACGCATTAAGTTGAAGCTACCTGCGTGAAGGCCACCGCCACTCCCCACCCACCGCTCAGCACGTGCATGGGTCAGCAGGAGCTGCGCAGTCCGAGTCATTAAACACCAGATACGAAAACCACTATTTTCTCTTTTTATTAAAAGCTTATTGTGAAATTATGACTAGAATATTACTAGACATGTATTGTAGTTTTAGAGGATATAATTTTGAAAATTGTAGACAATAGTGAAGAAATAAAAGGTTATTGAAGTTGCGCTCATAAATGCATAAAACAGCACCCGAATCATGTCACTTTAAATCATCATAGAAACTGTTCTCCACGATGGATTTATAAACCAAGATAATGGATCAATAGTAGAAGGATGGATGAGTTCACCCACTTCGTCTTCTTATGATCTCAGCAGGGGTTCTCTCACAATTACATGTTGCATACATATGTGGATGTCAGTCCGAGTCCACCGCAGCACCCGTATCCCATGGTCGAGAACACATACCAACGGTAGTATCGGCATACCACAAACACGTAATAGTTTCCTAATTTCATAAGTCTTGGGCAGAAGAAAACATAGTTGCTTTGTATGTTTGCCTATTTTATACGTTTATAATTAGACAGCAGTGAGGGGTCCCTGCGCAAACGCCTTAATGCTGAAATCTCAGTTATTTTAAAGATACCTGAGTTGATATAAAGACTTTCGCTGTATGACATTTTTAAAAAAATGTTTTTGAAAATTATTAAATTCTATTTTAAATAAAATTCCAAGCTTTAATGATTTTTTTCCTTTCTGTGCCTGCCCAAAAAACATAACTATCGTTTAGTTATATCATGTAACCAGAGAAAAGACTAACCAGTGACTGCATCATGGCAGGCTTGTCGTTTCCGTAAATATGGGGAGATGAGCCTGACCAAAGACCTTAACTTACGCTACATGCGATGCTCAGGCGGTACATG
>JBCIKM010080942.1:0-14815 GCA_039654465.1 Melibe viridis | reverse complement strand
ACCCGCTGCCTTTGGAGGGTTTTCACCTCCTGCCGGCCCGCAGGGGACGTATTATATTCCCCGGGTCCCCACGGGGAAACCATATTGTAAAAAAAATGAATTTTTGTTTATTGGAGGTTTTAGGGCTCCACAACACGTGTATCATAGAGGAGATCCAGAGGAAAGAAAGATGATAGCATTAGTTCAAAGAGGGAACAGATCAAACCACAAACAGCAGAGAGATGATTTACACTAAAAAATAAATATCTTTCAAAACACATATTACAGAGAGATGATTTATATTGACAAAAAATATCATCTCTCCTTACAAAAATAAGCAATGGCCATCACTCATGACAGCATAATGGTTCAAGAAGGCCAAGGATTTTTAAACCCCCTTTGTATACAAAAGTACTCAGAAGGTTTAACTAGTGACCCTGCAGTTATGGGAATCACAGGTAAAAGGTTATTATCTTTCTTTTTCAAACAATTCACTACCTTTTCATATTGGAAATAAATGTGGATTTAAACATGCAATTCAATTTTTTTTCTAACAGGTTTCTTTAACTTTAACAAAAAAAATTTTCCATGAAGTACTAAAAAATTATGGAGAGGGCTTTTTTCATTTCCTAGGTAATGTTTACAATTGTTTAATGGGATTAGTCGAGTCAAGGGAACTGTGAAATCTTATTTTCTGATGTAAATTATTTAAAATGTAGTATAAAATGGATACAACACAGATATTTACAGATGCATATCATTGTTTCGTTTTATGTATTTTGCTTCAATAGTTTGCATTTTGGCGAATTCTAACTGTTCTCAATGCAAGATTGTTAAAAACTTGTAACAAATAAATGATATCAAAACATACTCATGTAGTATCTACTGTTGTTTTCAAACTTTGCCATACTCTCCCAAAACAAGAAATCCATAACCCAAAGAGACAGATAATGGCAAGGGGCTGACATGGTTTTGAAGACTTGTTTTGATGGTCAGCCTGAAGAATGAATTGTTTACTTAGGGGGTTCACAACTCATGGCTTTGTTTTTGTCTTTGAGGCAAGGAAGTGAGATGTCACGTAAGGGATCTATTCTTTTAAAAAATATGTCATAACATGAACCCTTGTCAAAGAAACAGCTCAAAAATTAGCAAGCGAATTGTCTTTAGGATATACTATAAAATGAGCTGAAAAAAAAAAAAGCAAATCAAATGAGATGTGAAGTCAGGCGAACAAGCAGCCGGGTGTAACTTTCTTGACAATATCCAGCAGTTCAATTCTTTTAAAAATTATCCTCCTACAGTTCATAGTCTATCTAGTATGTTCCACATATGCGTCACTATTTTAAGAGAGTATAGTAACATGTATACAAAATAGAACTAACTTGGAGATAAAATTACACACTCAACATATCATTGAACATACTTTTGCTTTCTTGTTGGTATTTTTTCCTTCTTTGACATAATAAACCACTTTAAATTTCAATGATACATTCTGGGTCACAAATATTTTAATCGTTTGAATAATCCGACATGCAAGGTTTCTAGATCCTTTGAATAAGTGTCCATCATTTTTATCACACATTCTCTGCTTTGAATTCAATATGAGACTAGGAAATAACCTTGATCTTTTGACTGAAAGAAAAATCAAGTGACAATGTTAGGAATAAAATACCACACTGATAAAAAATATTCAAAGGAAATTATCAAAACAAATCTTACTAATGACTTGAATAGGTGGGTTTTCAGGGGTGAGTTACAATCTTTGCAGAGCTTGTTGAACTTCATAAAAATCCTGTAAAGCAAATATAATTGAGATGCAAACACAATGTCACAAAATAATGGTAGAAGTTTTGTGTTCCATAGAGAGCTAAACCTAAAACAAACAAATATTTAGGTCTAAAGACAAAGAGAGAATGTAAGATTAATGTTAAAAAACAATGCTGGATGATAATGTTTTGTTTTGTAATCCATATCCCTTCACACCGCCTCAGCAGTGTCAGACCCAGCTGAAAGGAGCTAGCAAAACCTCTGGATCACAAGAAATGAAGACAGGCAGATGATCAGTCCATTGTGCCTAACCTTGTGTGGCATAATGAACAATACAAATGGGGTATTACTCGATCTTAAGCCAACAATAGTTGCTGTTGCCTTGGTAGTATCTGCTCATTGAGAAAGACCAATGAGCTGATTTACCACAGGGCGCTCGATGATAAAATAAAATATATTTCTTATCACTTTCAGGCCTTTCACGCAATACCAGTTTTAAAACTTATCTTTTTTTACTGCTGTGAGCAAAATAACTAACATTAATCATGGCCCAGGTGTAGACATATATAATAGAAACTTGAGATGTTAATAGTATTTTCCATGAATATGAAATGGTTAGAACGCTTCTTTTAGATGACCAATGAAATCTAAGTGGGCAAACAAGTCCTATTATTTGTCCATAAAAAAAATTTGTATTTTTTTTAGCAATTCAATTCTGTGCTGGGAAATGTTTCGAATAAATAGAAAATGAGATACAAAAATAACTTTTAATATGATTTATGAGTTAATTTCGTGCTGTTCTAAAATCAAGATAATAAATCCAGCACTTAGCTAAATATTAATCTCAAACAACAGTAAAAATACTTAATCAATACAGTTATCTCCTAAAGGTACGACAATGGGATCTCTTTGCCTTTCTTGTGACAATAAATGAACTTAATTGAATAGGAGTAAATGTTTTAACCCTTTGAACCCTGGTCATTTTACCCCATGCGCACTTCTGATACTGGCCATTTTGAGTCTATATGAGGAATGTAACACAGCTTTCGATTCCAAGGCATGTGGAAGGAAAAAAGCTATTATTTAATGTCTAGAGCGCCGAGAAGTGGTGAATAGTACTGAGGGCCGATATATCCGTCTTACCGAATATAGGTATCTATAAGCCAGACAGAAAATCTGACTTATGGCTGAAGTCTGATATATCAGTCTCAAGGGATATAGGTTTATAAAAGCTTTGGTCTTACGAGTTCAAAGGGTTAAGTCAACAATCAAAATTTCAGAGCCCTCACCTGGTACCTCTTGAAAAAAAATGATCTTGAGATAAAGATCCTATTCCTTACAGAACAATACCTCCAAAGATGTAAAACGTGCCCTGATCAGAAGAAAAAAGGAGAATCCAAACTTAACATAAAAAATAATGCAAAAAAGAAATGTTTGTTTGTTGGTGGTTTTAGGGCACCACGACACACTTGGGTCATAGAGGTGCCCAAGAGGAAAGTAAGACGATAGATTAGTTAAAAGGGCAGATAAATCTTGACCCTACTTGAGACATTTTCACAGAGAGATGATTTAGAGGGGAAAAAATATCATCTCTCACAGATAAGTGACAGACAGATGATTTACATGAAAGGAATGGACAGGAGAGCCAGTCACAGACATTAGGTTTTCGCTGAAGGGTTTGGGAAGCGACGACCTCTAAGGGCCATGCTGAATGATGATGATGATGATGGACCCTTTATTATTGTCTCTTGAAAAACTGTATCTTTTGAGATGTTATGTGTGAACAAGAGTGGGTGTGTGGGTATGCGTCTATATGTACATAAAAGACATTTTTTTTTTATGCTTATGTATGATATATGTGTATGAGTATGGTGTGCATGAGAATATGTATGTTTGTGTGTGTATAGTGTCTGTATGTATGTATGCCAAAGTTGCTTGTGTGGTCATAGCGTAGAAGAGAAGTAAGGTCAGTGAAAAATGTAAGCCAATATTATTTATGTCATTTTCTGTTACTGCGTCCAGTAAAATAATGTGCCAACTTAAGACGATAAACATTCATCTTATTTCATCTAATGGTAAAACTCTTTAATGCAATTGGAATTCTTGTGGCTACACAGTGTGTGTAAATCTAATTTCAAACATGCCTTTATCTGGATACTTTATAGGATTGAAAACATATGAGATCACTGATTCAATTAGTCAATGCAATTTAAATATGTGTTATTAGATGTTCTGCAGAGTGTTTAGGTGGGTTCTTGGAGGGTGAATTTATTAAGGAAAAAAATTCTTTTTCCAAGGAGAACCATGTTTTTAGATGAATTGTGCTCTTTCACAAACAATATTCTTAGCCTTAGATATTGAAAACTGAACACCAATCTAAATTAACATATCCTACAAAGAGCATGTACACACTTGGGAAAAAAATAATTTACGCGTTTAGAAATACATAAAAATCAATATTACCTTGCATTGTTTGAGAGTAATAACCATCAGGTCCGGCAATACCAAAATTACCCTGTGAACAGCTGAACTGCTCTATGTTTCTTGTGTTCACCATGATGTCTTCAGTCAAAGGGAGGAAAAGGGAGGATTCAGAAGATTGCCAGTCTTCTGTCTGATATATTGATGCACTGTCTTTTTTATGCAAATGAATAAATTTCCGAACTGTCGGAAAAAAAAAAAGGACAGGAACTGTTTAAACTCAGCAATATGGTTGTGTGATGGAAGAGCTTTTTATATCTTGCGCGTGACATAAGATTAATGCAAAAGACAAGAACTTTCACAATGACATAGTTATTATAATAAAGACTATGTAAAACCTGCTGTGAAAAATACTTAATAACAAAAAAAAATATAAAAAATTCCCTCTTCTAATTAAAATGAAAAAAAAAAAAAATGGAAATTACCATGTAATACTTCTTCAAGGATTCCTATCAATAAGGTGTTAAGTATCTTAAAATTCAAAATTTATAATTTATTTAGACATCCACAATTACTTTAGTAGTCCAAAGTTATATAAACACATCAATGATTCAGCTCTCATATGAGAATGAAAATGACTCTTATTCTTATTAACAACTCACCAACTGATACAGTATTATGATTAACATCATGTGACTGGGAATTCTCACTTTGGACATCACCGTCCACATTCAACTTTCTCTTCTTATGTAGAAAGGCATTATCTGCATCTTGAAATGGGCAATGCATCTTAATCACTCTTCCCCCTTCGGGCAATAGCTGTTTCTGAAGAACAGGTATAATAAGTTACTTTGGGTTTTTGGAATGAAGGACATGTATCTAGTTCATCAGGTCATGTAAGTAGTGTTACAAATTCTCTGCAACATTTCCTGCATCATGGAGATCTCTGAACCAAAGATGAGGTGTGGTAAAGTGCCCAATCATAACTTACTTCTATGGATATCACTATAGATTCATTGGGTGAGTTAGATAGTTTTGGCCTGCTCTGTGACTGAGTTTTACACCACTGTCCCAGGTACCAAAGTTCAAAGTGAGCTCTGAGCTCTGTCTATCTAGATACACATCAAAAGCTTAAAATAGACTTTGTCAAAGTTCAATGTCAAAATAATGGTAGCATTACAATTATGCGAATTTTCATTGAGAAAAAAAAATGGAAATCAAGCGAGATCGACATTTTCTCAGACCTTTCTTGATTGTCACAGATTTCTTGATTGTCTATTGTTAGATTCTATTTTGAACAGCAGACAGCAGACACAGGCTTGCCAGATCTTCAGTGGCACTGGAGACCATTTTTAATGCAGTTGGTGATCAAATCTCCGAGTTGGAAACCAATAGGCCACCCCCCCCCCCCCGCCAAAAAAGAGAAAAAAACAACAACAAACAAACAAAAAACAACAAAAAAACAACAACAACAAAACAACAGCAATAAAAGAAAAAAAACAAAAACAAAACAAACAAAAACAAAATGATCAAAACAAAACAGACAAAAACAATCCCTCCCAAAAAACAAAAAACTAAAACCAAAAAAAAAAACCGACCAAAAAAACCTCCGAAAAAAAAAAACCCCAAAAACTAAACAAATACAAAATAAAAAAACTCGATTTTCATGAAGAAAAAAAAGTGGCTTGGCGAGCATTTTTTTCATATATGCTTTTTAAAAAAAAAAAAAAAGAGTTAATGATAGTCCTAATAAGACACGTCTAATGTAGATCTAAGTTAAATTCTAACCCAATGAAAACTCACCACATAAGATTCATTGAGGGTCAGTTGGAGAAGTATGTAGGCCAACTGTGTGCTTTTGCTCAACAACAACAAAATGAACGAAAAAACAGCTGAACGAATAAATTAACAACCATACATACATAGGGTCTAATATAAACATTCAGAGAGACATTCAAACAGACACATGCAAAGAGACCTACATAGAGACAAACAAACAAATCTTTTTTACTGATAGTTCTAATACACAAAATCTAGCGATCTGATTTAGGGGCTATCTTTATTTGTACTGCAAGCCAGGAGGTCCACCCACTTTTTTTTATTTTTTTTTTAAATTTGGCTCTCATAATACCACTCTGGCAATCTTAAGCAGACACACAGCAGTTGACCAAAATTTGATTTACAAGGATACGGCAGTTGCTAGCAGTTATTCAAAACTACAGTTTAGTTTCGATTTCTTTTTTATCCAAACGTCAACATGGGCACTTCTTACTGGGTTTATGACAACTGATATGCTTTTTTTATGTAGACAATCATTTGGAGCAATGGCAGCAGGATTTTCAAAGTACAGATTCATAGGTTTGAAGAATTTATTTTCCTGCCAAAAGAATATATTGACAAGGCTGTCGTTATTCACAGCACCCTTTTCCGATGTGAGAAAATTCATCTCTGTGCGTCTGTGCAATAATTTACAACTTTAAATGAGACAGAAAGTGAAAATCTATCAATATTTAAGTGTCTTGTCACTAAATGTATGTGATAATATTGGTTCGAAGCTTTTAAAATGCTTTTTTTCTACACAAACTGGTTGGTCCGTTGGTTACGGTGCTTTTGATTTTTTACTAAGAAGAGGGAAAAAAAGGCTGCTGCGAATAACTTGCCACTGACTATTGGGACTCATGTCTGCTAACTAACGGTTCAGTATCCATAGAATAGACATCCACAAGCCCTTAGACAATAAGAGAAAATGGTACTTTGAAGTGGCAGACATGACTCAGCTGTTAGGCCTGCTGTCCATGGAGTGGCCAGGCAATAGGTGCTGTGGCAGGCCCTGGGTTAGAATCACTCCTTGGACTGTGGTGCGCAAGTTTGGCGAGTTTCATATAAATATTTGTTTATATGCACCAAACACACTTCTACTGAACATTGTTTTTGTGGTGTCCTTCCATTCCACTTGGTTTAATGTCTCTCACTTTGTTTGTCCATTAACACTCAAGTAACAAAATTCAACCTTCTTTATTTACTCATTGTAAACTCTACACGACAACTTCCTACCTTCTGTTTTTTTTCCTTGCCATCTAATTTGAAATGTAGAGAGTTATAGTTGCAGAAGTTTAAGTTGGTGAACTGAAGGGGGAAAAATTATGAATTAATTAGTAAGTAAAGTAAAGGGATAATAAATAAAAAAAAGAGAGAGGGGAGAAAAATTGGAGGGGGTGGGGAAGAAATAAGTCAGAATTTATAAAATTTTCTCCTCTCATCACATTTGAATAAAAGATGTCTATATTCAGATTTTTTTTATTTTGGACTCGGACACATGATGTTACGGTTACCTCTGACTCCCTCCAACTTTCTTTCTCCCTCCTTTTTTTACTAAAAAATGTTTCTTTTTCTATGATGGAAGATAACGTCTGATGTGCGATATAGTCTAAGAGATATCTTGATTCAAAATGTTTAACTTAAACAGGAATACTGGGAGGAAAATTTGACCCAGAAAAAAAATAGGAAAGAATCACTGGTTTGTTACCTGCTATGTGTACCTATGTAAGCCCCCTTGAAGATTTGTCATTGAAAGACCCATTGATCTTAATCTTACAATTTCTTAACGTTGCTGATTTATGTTTTATGTTGTTTTTTTTCATCCTGTTGATGAATGGGTAACCCGAAACGTCCAGTAAACTTGTTCCTTAGTTCATATGGAAGCTTACATATTCCTACCATGGTATTTTACTTTAAAAATAGTGCTGGAGAGGGCACTTTCATTTTAACTGGAATATGACTTCTATTCTCTATACATGTATCATCTAAAAGGAGGAACACAACTTGCTCTTCAACTGAACTTTTTTTTTTTTCATAAAGAAGCTGAAAAAGTATTCACTCAACTCCATCAATTTGACAGTTTACATAGATTGGTATTATCATTATCATTTTATGTAGCCAAGCCTGTTTTTATTTTGTTGTTGTTGTTGTTTTTTGGTCTTTTTCAAGTGATCTTTTGTCAGTCCATTATATGAATAATGAGAGGTTGGGTTTTGGGTACAAGCTTGGGGATGACAGGTGTACTTATCACAATTAGTGTCTGCGCTTAATAAGGGATACTTTGCATAAAAAGTGATCCTTGAATTAAGTGTTTTAATTATGTGGTTCTCATTTTTTTTTTTCTTTCTCCCAAACAGATATAGGTGCAAACTTGTCAGGTGAGCTTGGTCCCTTAAAAATTTGTCTCTGTACTTGATATCAGTGTTACATATTAAAAGATTACTTTTGGTCCTGTTGAAAGATACAGGTCTGAAAAAAAAGTATAGAACGAAAGAATCAAAACTGTGAAACTTGACTGCATTTAATCGGTTTCCTTTTTTTTTTTTTTGAGCATTATGGTCATAGGATTGATTTTGCACTGATCAAATATTCTTCAAAAGTTCAGTAGAACACTAGTCCCACTGTGAGTTAATGGTGCTGGCTTCCTGCAACAGCAGACGTTTTGTTATTATTGTGTTCGATTAAAAACAAAGTTACACGCTTAAAAAGTAAAGAATTATAATGACATTACCTCATACTTTAAACCAGCCTCTCACTGAGAATTTGATTCTTTCTCAACTAATATAGTTTTGTTTGTTATTTGCATAAAATATGCCATTTTTCTCTGAATGACAACCTTGCCCACTCCAATCTTCAGGACATTTGAAGACAGAGGTTTTAATGCACAAGTCTATGAGTTTCAGAAAAGGCCTTAATATCCTACCTTTTTTATAAGATTTTTTTCATGTTTTCTTGCCCCTACAGCAATTTTATATTGGTACATATTCTAATGATTTTAAGTTTCAGATTTTTTTCATTTGTAAAAAGCTTGCAAACAATATTTGCCTACCATTCAGTGGTGCATGTATGTGTCTGTGAAAGAGGGAAATAATATTAGATCTTTTCATCTTAGATGCTGTTTATCAAGGTTTATACCATGGCAAAAGAGCTCATGAAGGTAAGTGTAAGTGAAGGATAACTTTTGTGGAGATTTTCAAATACCAAGTTTGTGGGTGGTTGGTGGGTGTCCCGATGGGCAGTTCTATTTTGTCTCTTCTCTTTTGCACTAATGCTTTTGCCTTACTTTTCCCCTATTTGTTTCCTGGTTTTTGTTGTCTTGTTTGCTACTCTTTGGTCAGCCCCTATTTTATGTCTTTTGGTACAGTAAACCCCTGGTTCACAAGTTGGACATACTGAGTACTTTGATACGCAAAGGGGGTCTAAAGATTCTGGGTATCCCTGGATCTTTATGCTGTTATGCGTGGTGGCCATGTTGTTAGGAGAAATGATATTTTTTGTCATTGTTTCAATGTAAATTGTCTCTCTGTTGTTTGTGGTTTGACTTGTTCTCTTTTTCTTATTTTTTGTATGTGACTATTTCTATTATCTTACTCTTCCCTTGGCCCTTCTATGACCATGTGTGTTACAAGGCGGGAAGGGGGGGGGGGGAGAGAGGAGGGGGGCTAAAACCACCAATAAAGAAACAAACAAAACTCTAAGCTGGTCTGTTTTGTATCTATCAAGTTGTCAATTCATATTTGATGTTGATTACCATTCATTGCACAGATAAAACTAATTATGAATTGGTCCATCACAAAAGGCTGGCTATGACTAAAACTGATTTTAATTTGAGCATTTTTGTACAAGAATTGTTCTATGAAAAGGGATTTCTTGGTATGCTTGAATCAAAGTAAAATTTCAATAGTTTATTAATTCAGGTCATCATAGATTGTATCATATTTTCAGTGCAGAGAAATCTGATTCTGATTCTTACTCTTTCAAAGTCTATATTTTTACCTTTTTTGTTGGATGGATCTGATTACAAGCTTTTGGGGTTATTTTTACTTCCATTTCATTTTCACAGCTGATTTAGCGCAGGTGGTGAAGAGGGCCAAAGATAATGGTGTCGAAAAGGTAGGCTATTTGAAGTATGCAAACCTCTTGATAAACATACAGTGCTAAAACAAACCAGATGACAATTGATCTAATTTAAATTCCTTTTTTTGTTGTTGTTGAGATTTTAAACACAGTTATTAGATTAATTTTTTTATTAAAGAAATTTGTTCAAGGTTTGTTCTTTTCCTCTGCAAATAGCCTGTTGTTAGAGGGTTTTCTTAAGGAGTATTAAATATCTCTCTTTCAATACGCAACTGAAAAAAGTAATTTCTGTTTATGGTATCTTTCAAATTTGGAGCTATGTTTATCTTAGATTACTCTTCTGTGGTAAAAAATTTGGCTATGTTTTCTGTTTTGTTTTTATAATTGAACTGAATCCATGGAAACAGTTGATGGTGACTGGTGGATCTTTAAAGGATGCCAAAGCTGCATTACAAGTTGCACAGACTGACGGTGAGCTGCAGACATATTCTGTAACAGTTTGTCCTGGCTGTTTGTGCAATGTATAAGATCCTTTACAATAGCTTGTTGTTTACATTTGATGATGTCAAAAGATTTTTGCTTAAGACTACAAGGAGCCCTGAATAACGGCCATTTCTTCTTCTTCTTCTTCTTCTTCTTCTTCTTCTTCTTCTTCTTCTTCTTCTTCTTCTTCTTCTTCTCTTCCTCCACTTGCTCCTCCTCCTCCTGCTCTTCCTCCTCCTCCTCCCATCACAATGACTTAATTGGATTGACTATTTCTGTCAGTGCACATGATGCTGCATCATTTGTTAGCATGATGGAATTATTGCTTCAAGGAACAAACCACAGCTCTGCTGGATGTGTGGTAGGAAATAATTTGGAATTTTGCAGGAAGAGCAATCCTCTGGTTGACTGTAAAGGATTCTTTTTCTTGCCCAGCATACACACTGGCCCTCCGAGTTTATCATCTATCTCTAATAGGACTTGATGGCCCATTCAACCTTTCATGGGGTCATAGAAAGATTGTTGATCAGAAAAAGGAACAGAAAGAAAAAAAATTTGTCACCTGTGGGACTTGAACCCCAGACCTTTGAGCTGATTTTTGTGTGTAATGCTACAAAGCTGTTTTATTCTAAGAAGGGGTTTTGTTCGGAATAAGTATTAGCGTCTTGCATAGACCAAACCAATTGAAAACGACTTTCTTCTGTGTTCATTTTATTTATTGTCGGACTGCAAAATGCTATTTATTCACAAATTAACTGCTAAATTATGTTTTAAGAAAAATGTTTGTAAATTGAAACAAGCAAAATAATATGATACAGATTTTAAATGGTGATGGGTAAATTATAGTTTTCATAGTAAATAATTTGATGACACTCGGAAAAACATTCAGTCCTTAATTTTAATTCACAGATTCAATGTTCTGCACTGTGGGATGTCACCCAACAAGAACCTTGGAATTTGAAGCTGAAGGTCATGACCCAGACACTTACCTTTCCGACCTCATCTCCTTAGCCAATGACAACAAGGGGAAAGTTGTGGCTGCTGGTGAAATGGGGCTAGGTGGGTTTAAAGATTTAATTGTAATATATTTTGTTATGATAGAGGAGAGGGGTATCATCCGCACTTTTTTAAATAAAAGGCTGTAAAGTTGAAACTTCTTCTTTAACTCTTAAAACGCTCGGCCATTTTCCACTTTTACAGCAGGCGAAATGGGAGATTGATTTTTCTTCTCTGACTAGCACTCAAAAAATTAAAAATATCCACTAAACGGCACAGATTGAACAGATAGTGATCATGCTTGTTATTATTGTAAAGAAGAAAGATTGAAGAATGATTCTGTGATGTTAATTTTTATTGTTTTGTTGTGTATAAACAGAAAGAGACTGTGATTTGATGTTCCTGTTGTAAAAAAAATAAAATGAATAAATAAGTATATTTCATGAATAACCTCTGAATTCCCCAGGAAGATGATTTTAAAAAAACATATCAAATAGTATTTGTGCTTAGTATAATCCAAAACAAATAAGAGCAACTTTGAATTTCAAAAATCCATCCAGGCATTTCTTAATTAAGACATTTTTTCTTTTACTGGTGCCAGGAGTGGACGTTTGCCTATCAAAACTCGTATCAGTCACTACCTTTGTGGCCACTTCTGAAGCTAAAATAAAAATAATAATAATAATGTTGCACACTTATACCGCGCTTCATTTCCCCATGCATGAGGCTCTCAGCGCATTAATGACAAAAGAATGAATACTTTAAAAAACAAACAAACATTAATAATAATATCATTATTGTGAATCCTCAAGGAAATTCTGGAAAAGAACTGTCTTTAGTTGCTTTTTAAAAGTAGTCGAATTAGAAGTGTCCTTGATAGGGTTGGGAAGAGTGTTCCAAAAGGTGGTTCCAAAAACAGAAAAGGATTTTTCACTGATTTTTAGTTTCGTAGAGGGGACAACGAGTAGATGTTTTTTAGAGGAGCAAAGAGATCTGTCAGGCTCATTTGGGGTAAAAAGCGATGTGAGGTAGGTGTGTGCTGTTTAGTTGTGTAGGGCATGATGGACTAGTGTGGCAGCTTTGTACTGGATCCGTTTCTCTACAGGAAGCTAATGTAATTGTATCAAGAGTGGTACTACATCACAATCAAAGTTGACACAATTGCTGTCATCATAAAAACCCAACATATGTTCAGCAGGAAATGATTAGAAGGCAACCAACATCTTTTATTATGATAGTTATCACCCATTACAATTAACCTCTAACCTTGGGGACCCTTCCAGGAAAGGAAAATCATAACAAAAGCTGACACAATGGAATTGTATCACAAAAAACACTAGAATTCAAACTGGCGCTGTTTTCTTGTATGAACTCTCAATATGAGTATTCTACTTCCGTGGCAAAGTGTTTATAGGGATATAAAATACTCGCACTTTGTGCAAAAAACTAAATAATAGCAAGAACCACAATCAATGGTGACAACATTGATTGCCATATACAGGAAATATCAATCAATGCCGGCACCGTTTATTGCCGTTCTAAGAGTTAAGTTGACTGCAAGATTTTATTTACAGAGACTCACCTTTTTATAATTTTCTTCGTAATCTCCTTTTTTTTCTGCTTCTTGTTGACTTCATTATATTGAGTATTACGTTGAGACATGATTATTTCTTTTGAATCATTTGTTTTCAGACTATGACAGACTTCATTTTAGTCCAAAAGAGGCGCAGCTTAAGTGAGTTAAAAATTCCATTTCTTAATGGTCTTATTAATAGTCTTTTATTTCATACTTTAGATTTAATATAGTTTAAAAGTCTTTGAATGGTTGAATTTTTTGGTTGCTTAGATTGCTAGGAAGTTGCTTGTCACATTCAATGGGGTTATTCTTATTGATAAGTTGGGTCTTACCATTACCATGAATGCAGACACTCTTGTTACATATTATTTTGGCTCCTTTTGTAAAACGATTCAACTGGCACTCTTTGTATATCCAATCACATTCACTGAGGGTGTGCCTGTTAGTGACCTTGTGATGACAGAATGAAACACTGTATGATTTCTCACAACCATCTCATTCTTGCATTACATGGTTGCGTCATGTCATTCATCTAATGTAAATGAAAAAGTAAGTAAATAGGTCCTCAACTTTGCAAGACTATATTATTTTTAATTGATGGGCGGTTCTGTGTGTGGGTACGGATTTGTGTTCTATGTAATAGTGATTAATTTTCCTTTCAGATACTTTGAAAAGCAGATGGATCTGATAGCAGCAACTAAATTACCAGCATTCTTTCATTGCCGAGCTGCCGTTCCTGATTTTCTTTCCATCGTCTCTCGACACAGAGACAGCATTCCTGGAGGAGTGGTTAGTGCCATTCTAGAATACCTCTCTTCTTTACTGGAAGTAGAAATTGGAAGCAAATCTTATTACAATGGAAGTCAACGCTACAGTTTTGTTCTTATTTTAGCCTCATTTGTAAAAAATGTAGTTGTTGAGTTTAAATATTAGACACTTTCTTTTTTGTTTCTCCCCATTCATCTTTTGTATATAATCTCTCAGGTCCATTCATTTACTGGCACTAAAGAAGAAGCTCTAGCAGTTTTGGATTTGGGGTTTTATATTGGCATCAATGGATGGTGAGTTGATCCTGTATTTGTTGGTTTTTAGATGCTTTATAAACAGTGAAAAAGATTCCCTTAGGGATTCTTTGCTCAAAATCAGTATTCAGTTAACTAAACAAGATAGCACTTGTCGAAGACAATGAACTACTTTTGTTATTAGTCTGATTCATGAAATGAGCTTTCTACCATTACCATGAAAGAACAAAGGTGGTGGATGGCTCTGTGGTCAATTTTGCCTTCCTGGCAGTGGCTATGTGGTGAGTGTCATGGTAGGTCCTAGTTTTGAATTCTACTTCTGATATCTTCCAACCATCTTGTATTTTTTTGATGGCTTTGTCTCCTCTACATAAATACTATATTTCTTAGCTCTGTAGCTACACCATTTTCTTTAAATGTGAAATATTCTCAGTGCTGGCTCCTACTTTATTCTTCATTAACTCATTCCGTACGGTTAGCCGCACACTGCGTCAACAATTTTTCAGTAGCATACGGTTAGCCACTGAGTGCGTCACCACGATACTTGGTCTGTTACTAAAGCATTCCTAGTTTTTGGTTCACCTGAATAATAAAATACACTCTGTAACTCCTTCCTAAAAGAGTTTATTTTCTTTTTTTGGCAAAATAAGCAGGAGTTAGAAAGTTTTTCTGTGTT
>JBCIKM010080941.1:9383-25275 GCA_039654465.1 Melibe viridis | reverse complement strand
CAGGGACTCCCACCAACCACCCGCTGCCTTTGGAGGGTTTTCACCTCCTGCCGGCCCGCAGGGGACGTATTATATTCCCCAGGTCCCCACGGGGAAAGAGGGACACAGATCAAACAACAAACAGCAGAGAGATGATTTACACAATAAAAATAAATATCATCTCTCAAAACACATATCAACACCAAAAGGCATGAAATGGGGGATGACCACTGAGTTGCAAACAAGACAACAAAAAAGGTCATCACAGAAAAGGGGGAAAAGTAAGACAATAGCGTCCGTGTAAAAGAGAACCAGAAGTAGAAGTGCCCAACAGGGACACCTACCAACTGCCCACACATTTAACTATGATCCTTGAGTTACGTACTAAAAGGCATGAAATAGGGGCTGACCACTGAAAACCAAACAAGACACACAAGAAAAGAGGAAAAAGTAAGACAATAGCTTCAGTATAAAAAAAAAGAAACAGAAGTAGATGAAGAGCCCACCAGGGACACCCGCCACCCGCCACCCGCCAGCCGCCAGCCATCCATAATTATGAGCATTGCACACTGCATCTTTTTTTTTTTTAAGTGTAGTTGGTTCAATAGATAAACACCTCTGTCTTCTGATTCTTATGAAGTATATACTATACATGCATAACAAATGGTCATAAATTATTGATAAACAACATTTTATACTAACAATAAAAAATAGCATCTAGTCCAACAAAACATGTTTGATGTCTCATGTCAACACAAATAGCTCACAAGATGGGAAGATGTCTGTAGCAATAAAAACAAATAACAAAAACAACTGTGAGTTGAGTATCAATGTTTTGGATTTCAATTCTTTCTGTTATAACATTTGCAAGGAGACAGCGATATATCCATTTTTATTTGTTTAATTACTATCGCACAGTCCCCAGAGTAGAGATCTATGTAATGGTTTGGAGGGGGGGGGGGGAGGATGAAGACGACATCGCACAGAAAGTGAGAAACAGGCAGACAGCAGGCATGGACCAACAGCAGCACCTTCCTGGATCCTTCCTGCCGCGTCCTGTGTTAGAATTTACAGTCACAACTGTGGTCCATAACTCCTGCAGTAGCTTTCAACATTTCTTAAACATGCAATAAAATGAAATTATATAAAATAAAGCATTTTGAAGTGTTAAAAATAAAATTTCATAAAATATCTAACTTTTTGTTTGTTTGTTTTTTGGTCAAGTGGATGTACCATGTTTAAAACAACCAATTTTCAAAGATAAAATATTATATAGGCCTACATAATAGTATCGAAATTAGCATATCATTATATTATACACCATCGCCTTGCCATAGCCGTTATCCCTGTGGTTATGATAAAACCTCTACGCTTCTTCATGTGGACAGCAACCCACGTAATGCCATGATCTATATATCCATGCTGAAGACTTTTCTTTCCCATGAGTCCATTATTCTTTAATGTATCCTGTTAGTCGGTTCAATAAAATGAATAAAAAATTAGCTTATAATCAACATCATTGCCACCATCGTCATCATTATTCAACATCATCATCATCAATGTTATCACAAGTATAATGAAGTATCAATAATATTATTATTACCGTAGCATTACTGTCTTTGTGTCTAAGACCTGCTCTGCGCCACGAGAAGAACAGTGTGCGGTGGGAAGTCTTGCCTGTCAAAGAATGACACAGTGCAGACACCTACGGCCCAATCTACTGGAAGTCCGCAGAACTGACAGAGCTTAGTACTATAAATGGATTACGTACATACACGTATACACAAACACACTTAAACAGTTTCACAAGGTAGCATACTAAAAAAGTCTATTTGATTAGTGTCAAGTGTTTTGTGATTTAATCACTTCAGAGCACCACAACAAACAGTGACGTCACCTTATTCAATCATTTAGTGAACAGAAATTTATAATTGAACAGTTTCTGCAAACCTTGTGATCCGAGGAAAAATATCTTACTGGAGATATCAAGAATAGTGGGTGTTGAAGGCTACCATCCAACTTGTACCACAATCAAGATTGAAAAATCCAACTCTTGGTGCAACAAATTTTGCTGAGAGAATTATTTCGTAAAGACTTTGGGTGCTACATGAGGAATTGTTATTTTAAATCATTATGATATTATGATTCAAAGTTTTGTTTTGTTATCCATATCCCTTTATACTGCAAAAGCAGTGTCAGAACCCAGCTCCAAGGAGCCAGGAAGAACTCTGGATCACAAGAAATGAAGACAGACAGAGGATCGGTCCACCGTGCCTAATCTTGCATTGCATAATGAGAAGTACAAGGGGTATTACTCCATCTTAAGCCAAACAATAGCTGCTGTTGCCTTGGTGGGATCTGCTCATTGATGAAGACCAATGAGCCCATTGACCATAGCCAGGTGTGCTTATTTCCATTTCTTTAAATTTGGAAAAAAAATCATCATAAAAGCTTTCAAAGAAAAAAGAAGGTAACATGGAAGATAAAATTGTTGAACCATTTCACACAGCTATCTCCAATAAGTAGTAAATAGTGCAGACAACTAAATACAATCTTATTACAAGTTGGGAGCAACAACATCAATAAAACAATCATCAATGTTTTTTGGCCAAAATAGACTTATTGTGAAATGTGCAATTGATGAAGTATGTATAAGGGATACAGAGTGTGCCCAGGGGTGGCATGAATTGACAGAGTACCAGCAACTCAATTCAAAGGTTTTCTTCTCTTCAATCATAGTGTATCAGTATTCTTGACCTGAGCACAACCAAATAATTTCCATCTCTTAAAAAGATAAAAAAATGATAAAATTCCCTTTATTCATAATGCAGGGGACATTTGTCTCTAAGGTCTGTCCCAAGGGAAGACTGGGACAGCCCAGATGGCAGACGCAGTACAGTGCCACAGTGTGGTTGGTCCAATGGCTCCAGCGCGAATCAAACCTTTGCTTGTCAGCATGGGCGTCTGATGCTCTACCAACTGAGCAATCGATTCTTAAAAAAAAAAAAAAATCATTTTTCTTGAAAGGAAAAACAGATGGGTTTAATCTCCAGATAAATTGCCACAGCATTTACTAAGTGATGGAGGACGCGGGCTGTTCAGGACTAAAAGAATCAAAAACTTGATGATCAAAAAACTTAATTAGAAAGTACAACCATTATTTGAGGCTGTTTTTAAAATTTCCATATAAAGTAGCAACAAACTGAGGGGCATCAGAGTCCAAAGGTTTAAATTATATAGCTATAAGAAAATACCATGAGGAAAAAAAGGTTTTTGGGGATCACTGGAATGATAATTCAAAGCTTCTACTAATTTGAACTGCAATGACAAAATTTCTTGCTTGATTGTCCTTTTGGAAGGTTCCAGCAAATCTTGCTCCACCAGAGCAGTGATGCAATCTCGTTTTTTCCCCCCAGCCAGGTCTCCTACTTTTAACGGCCACGCCAGGAATATCACTGTCAAGATATTTTCTGGTGTTATTTTGAGAGACAGTTCAGAGTCCTGACACTCTTCATGACATTTAAACTCTATTTTTTCCTTGTTATGACAAGACTGGTATGCGCAGCTGTCATGCTTAGCAAAATCCTCAGCACTTAATTCTTTATGCGACACAAGAGCCATTATTCGGACACGATCTTTCTTGGAAAGTGAGGAGACAACTTCTTTGAACAGTTCATAAGTCCTCAACCCTTCCAACTCCTTAATGAGGTTGAAATACACACAATTGATCTCTTTCATTTCCTCCACGGAGAAGTTTGTGCATTTCATGGTGCAGCAGAGACTGTCGCACTGGCCGGATGAGTTGGACTGCATCACCAGACAGAGCAGGGATATTCCGTCTAAGGAGCTCAGGGCCGATTTCACAAACTGCTGGATGACATGTGAGGTTTGCAGCGAGGCATCGTCCTGACTGCCTTCCTGGTCATCCAGAAACCTAGATGATGAATAAATCACAGAAACTATGGATCGAGTCCTATCTGATATTTTGATAAACAAGGCCCCGTAGCAGCCAAGACCCCGTAGCAGCCAAGGCCCCGTAGCAGCCAAGACCCCGTAGCAATCAAGACCCCGTAGCAGCCAAGACCCCGTAGCAGCCAAGACCCCGTAGCAGCCAAGACCCCGTAGCAGCCAAGACCCTGTAGCAGCCTGATAATTAAGCATGTAACAAGTTTTTAGGCATAGACAACATTGTCTATCACCATGGGAACCTCCCAGCTTTGCATCTATTACTGAAGTATGTTTTAAGTAGAATTTCCTTTTAAGATATAATACTGGTCAATTCCTCTTACTTTAACTTTAAACAACTATATGTACACAATAATCAATTGGGAGAAGTTCCCCAAATATTCCTCGGAGTGAGAGCTTTGATTTGATACCTTATTTGCATAGATTGCTTGACGGAGAGTGGAGGTGTTTGGTACTACACAGACAGACAGACGTACAGTAGGAAAATTTATAATCAATACAACCAAAAAAAAGTTTCAGTTTCATAATGATGACACATATACCTTGATCTGCTTCCACTGTATAAGTTGACAGCCTTAAAATTACTTTGAGTGTATTATTAAAATAAAATTTTAAAAAAAGATCTCATTAAAATCTTTTTAAAAAAGGACTGAAATTTACTCCATGAAATACAACCATGACCAAATTTGGAATTTACATTTCAATATGTTTCCGTGTACTTAACAAAATCTGATAAAACTCACGATGTCCACTTTTCACTGAAGTTCAGAATTTGAGCTGGCATCGCTCCCCTTTCGGAATTTACAACAAAAGAACAGGATGGTCGGTACAGGAGAGTTCCAACGTAAATTTTTGACCGTGAAAGCAGCACAAGTCCTCTTGAAAGTCCTGTGGGTGAGAGGAAAGACTGGACATCTTGTGTGAACAGGTAAACAGTGCTGTGTTTTAAGACAGATTACGGAGGGGAACAAAGTAGGAAAGATTAAGTCCTTTTTTAATTTCCAGAGGTCTTTAATATTAAAATAAATAAAACTCAAAAACCCTGATTAAAAGTACAAATTCAATTGAAAATTGAAATTTATTGCTTTTCATTACTTCAAGAGAACTAATCTTTAAATCATCAAATGAGAAAAGTTCAGAGACAAGGTTTGATATAGCATCAAAGTGAAGTGACATGTCAAAATACTGAAATCCCAGTTTTGTAACAATAGTAAGTGGTAAGGCTGAATAAATTTTTACCTGTGTCTGGGTCAATTGCCTGCATGGCTTCAAATAAATCGCTGAGCGTGATCCAGTGGGGTGGGTACTTGAATCGAGCCACGTCAAGAATCAGGACAAGATCTTTCCCTTCATGATACCTGTAACAGGGGAAAATATATCATTATATTATATCATAAAATATCATATCATTATATCATGTCACATATCATTCTGGAAAGAATAATTAAAGCTGTGGTTTAACAACTGACTGATATAAAAATGTTTTCATACATAATACTCACAAATATAGCTTTTTTTTAAAATTCATAATAATAAAGAACTGTAAGAAGAAACTAAAAATATACAACACAATCTTTAAAACTTTCTCTAGTCTCGCCAATTTATAATTCAGTTTCATTCTTTAGATTTTCAATCTTTAGATTCCAGGACATGTAATTCAACTACTCTCCAAGGCAACTGAGATCCTAAACCAAATGGTCGTTACAAAAATCTGAGTAAATAAAAGACAGAAAATTCCCTTTGGAGTTGTCAAAGTGTAGTGCAAGTCTGGAGCTGCCAAATATCCCTTGTTGTGCTCTACGAGAATATACGTATTCAGCATTTTGAATTCCCTAGTGTCACTCTGAGGAATGCCTGATTAAAACACTAACTGCAAGAGTTGATTCTCTTTCTACAATTTATAAGCCCCTTCTGTCAAAATCAATGTGCGCTCATTCTACACGACTTTGAAATATACCAACATCTGATGTGTATAATTATAGTAATGCTCATATTTCAATGTTTTCATCGTTATTTTCAATATGCAGTTGAAGTTGAAACAGGTTTAAATTTCATCCCCTTTAGATTGCCATTACAGTCAGTAAGGATTGATAAAAAAAAAAGTAAAATAGCCCAGAGAGAAAGGAAAACAGGTGTATGTGTGGGTGTATCACACTCACCCAGCTATGGGGGAGAAGTGCCCGGAGCCAGATTGCTTCAGAACTGCTCTTGAATAGGAAGCAATCACCACCTGGTTGTCAATTTGCATTTTCTGTTTTATCTGGATTGATAATAGATGGCGAAAAATTTGACATTAGATTTATGCAAAATAACGGAGCTTTCGTTCAACATCATACAAAAAATCAAAATATACACAGCAGCTAAAGAAAGTCCCCAATTATGAACCTGTGCAAAATCACCTTGAATTGAAGTTTTGTAAAAAAAACTCATGAAATGCAGTCCCCACAATGAACATTTAGAAACATTCAAGAAACTTGGGCAACATCAGGGATTGCACCATCCGTAGTCAAATGTCAGAGCAGCTCACATGGAGTGGTGTCAAGGCAACTGTAATTGGAGAAAACATGGTTGGAATGGAGCAACATGTTGTATTGAACCTTTGTGGGATGTGCTGGGACACGCAGTCTTCAAAATCATCAAAATTCAAATGCCCAAGACTTAAGGGATGCCTAATTAGTAACCAAGGGGAACAATCTGGATCAGGGTTCAGTTCAAAGAGTTATCCGTTCAATGAGACAAAGAATTACTGCCGACACCAGCAACTGAGGTGGTCAGAGACCCTGTATTAAAACAGAGAATTCTTAGATATGTTAAACAGTGTAAAGAGTTTCTTTTTTTTCCATCGACAAACTAAAAACCAATAAATTGAAATCATTCATTAATGCTTGAAAATTTTTAATTTGTTGATATTCTTAAATTGATAAAACATTGAGAATTTTGCATAATACGGGAGTTTTGATTATTATGACATAATTTCATGAAATGATAGAATGTTATGATACAATCACAACAAAGAAAATATATTATAGACAAGCATAATTACCCTTGTAAATTGGTGGGGAAATTTTTTTACTGGTTTGTTTATATGAAATTACAAATAAATCAGAATGCATAAGAAAAAAATAAAAATAGAGTTATCTCCCTACATCATTTAATCAAGAAAGATAAGCTACCTTCCTGGAGAGAAGCAGAAATGAATTTGTTGAATGAAAATGAAGTGATTAATGAGGCAACAAAAAATAAAATACAGGGTGTCTTTTTATTACTCCCCGATAACAAACTAAAATACCTAACAAAAAATTAAAAAGATAAAAACACCCAGTCTTTTGCAAAAGTTCAGAAAATTATCTGTTTTGTTGGTACTAAGAATCAAAGAGATACAGCGATCAATTTTTCTACATTCATGAAGTGTGATAAAAAATGAAGGCACTGAATTTTGATGCAAAAGGTGAAATGAAAAACAAGTGAACTCTTGTTCAGTTTTATCCAGATAAAGAATTGAAACGCCTAAAAAAGTATAAAAAAGTAAAATATCTTATTTTCCGCAGATGGAGATGCAGGGCTATTGCCTGGTCTCCAAGATCAATTAGCATTACCCCTCTTGAATTCTATATTTTCTTGGGTTATGTATGCAAAATGCCGAAAAAGATTGGCTACTTCCGAGTCAAGATACAGGAATTTGTAGCAAGCTACAAAACACACTGAGGGAGTTAAAACGACGGTTGCAGATTTTGCGAAAAACCCATGTTTTTATCTTTTTATAGATTTTAAGCTATTTCAATTTTTTATCTGTGAAAAATAAAAATACACCCTGTACAGGCATAAAGGTACCAAAGTTCTCAGCTGGTCAAGAGATTTGAAATCCACAGCCCGCAGTTGCTCCACAGACAAATTATTGCATCTTGCTAAACACGCAAACTGCTCCCAATCCATTCCCTTTTCTTTGACAATATCTAGAGAGATGCAACAATCGAGCATGTCCTCGTGGTACCATCGCCATGGCCCTGGGAGAAGAGGGAGAAGAGGGAGGATATGGATTCCCATATATGGGGCACAAATCACCATCAACATTAAGCACAATGGTGCTAGATAAAGTAAATCAAAACATCAATTAGTAAAAAGATATGCAGGATTAGTGATAAATTAGCTTCTGAAGAAACACTGATAATAAAGACAACATTGTGGCAAGGAGCTAGACCAAGAAATAGTTGATATAAATAAATAATTTAAAAATCCAATATGTTCTGACACTCTCTTTAAGATTTAAGGTTTAAAATACTTATAATTCAATTGTTGGCTACAATAAGGAAGACATGTGACATGAGCTTTTTTTTTCTTCCTTGGTCAAAGAAGGACAAAAATATTCATTTCTATCATTTATCATACAGGAAATGATCCTTTTCATCTCAATTTCTCCAGTGGGAGGAGAGACCAGACCATCTTACCTTTCCACACTCTGCCTGGATCGATCTCAAGGGAATTCAGTGCCATGACCAGGGAGGTCAGAGCGCAGTAAGCAGGTTCATCCTGGGTCCTGAATTGAGCTGACAGCTGAAGATATAATCACAATAATGACAATAATAATAATAATAATAATAATAATAATAATGATAATAATAATAATAATGATAATAATAATAATGATAATAATAATAATAATGATAATAATAATAATAATAATAATAATAAAAATTCATAATAATAATGATAATGATAATGATAATAATAATACAAAGCAACTGAGTAGCACATTAACACAACAGCCTCATGCTCTCAATGCAATTAAAATACAAAATCAAGTAAGATGAAAGCATTCAATTATGACCAAATAATTAGCAATTAAACTGTATGTTTGATTGTTTGTTGGAGGTTTTGGGGCCCCACGACACACGAGGCCAATAGAGGAGCCCAGAAGAAAGTAAGATAAAAGAATTAGTTAAAAGAGGGAACAGATCAAAGCAAAAACAGCACAGAGATGATTTACATTAAAAAATAAATATCATCTCTCAAAACACACATCGACACAACCAAGAGATGATTTACAATGACAAAAAATATCATCTCTCCTTACAAGCAATGGCCATCACATCAGCATTATGGTACAGGAAGACCCAAGATCTTTAAACTCCCTTTGTGTACGAAAGTACTCAGTACATTTAACTTGTGACCCTGCAGTCATGAACCAAAAGGCATGAAATGAGGAATGAGCATTAAGTCGCATTCAAGCCAAAAATAAAAAGGACATTACAGAAAAGGGGAAAAAGTAAGACGATAGCTTCAGTGTAAAAGAAAAGAAACAGAAGAGCCTACCAGGGACTCCCACAAACACCTGCTTATCGATGAAAAGTGAAAATCAAAATAAACAAATTAGAAGAGTCACCAACAACTTCCAAGTTACAAGTTGTGTCTGATATCACACAAAGTGTACATAATGGGAGAAACATGAAAGCCACTGAGAACCTAAGATACAGTGAAGCACACCTTTAACAAACACACTTAAGAAGAACTGATGGCTATAAAAGGACAGATGGTGAAGAGTGAAGACATGTTTTCATTCCCAACAGGTTTTGAAGACTAAAGGATGGATTGATGTGAAGAACTGTTGAAAGATAGAACCAATTTAGAATGTCCCAGTGTGTTCTTTATAGCAATGCTCATAACCATTTAAGGTCAAGGTGAAATAAAGTTATCAGCAATAATTATGAGAACAACTTTTTTTTTTAATTTTCCAAGCTGGTACTGGTAGCAAAATTAAAAGTAACAATTTTAGCCTTAAAGATAAGAAAAAAGGTGTACAAAAACACAAAATAAGCCGAAAGCCGCAGATCTGCAGAAGGGTATTAGCACTTCTCTATCACATCATAGGGAAAATAGCATAATCTAGTTATGAACATAATCCTCTAGTCAATAATTGAATCTATAGCAGAGTGAAAAGCAGTTGATGTTGCAAAAGACAATATGAGAGGTGGTAGAATAAACACAAAAGAAGTTTTACAGTGAAATCTATCAATGACATTGGATTTGCATTTGATCTGTTGTGTATTACGGGTTTTGAAACAGATTTAAGTTTACAGTAAATCAATGCAGAAAATAGGAAATCATGTCCTCTGAATTGGATAAAATTATGAAAAAAAGAAGTTTTTTATTTGTGCTGAGCCCAAACCCTCGTAAAGCTCTAAGAGTATAGCATTAGGTTTAACGATATACAAAAAAGTGAAGAAAAAGCACAAATAGGCTCAGAGTACTATTTAAGAAGGTAAAAAGCTCATAGCAAATGATTCGGTTCAAGGTTCTTATCCTGTCCATTGAAAGAACTAATTTTAGCTGCAAGATTCCTAGTTTTATTGAATATAAACAATATAACAGAATTTCCATGATATCAATAAATGATACAGTAGATACATATTAACATTTTTATGGTGATCATATGGTGACCATCCGGGTCCCCCTTACCCAAACTCAACCAAAACCTTATTTCTTTCTATGTCAAGAGACATACAAGGCCGGGACGCTATCCTTCCATCTCCGATTCTTTGCAAAGACCTTAGACAGCGACAGTAATACTCAGTCTCTATGAGTCAGTCGATAAAACTGAAGAAGAAGAAGTCAGCTACCAAAATGTCCTCCCCACTCCATCTCTCTCTCCACCTCCACACAACTATGCTGGGGGTGGGTGGGTGGTGGTGTTTGGTCTACTTTTCCTTCCACTACCCTTCACAGTCCATAACCAGAGATACTTCACAAAACCTGTGGTCATGACTGCCTAAAACAAGTCCAATCCAATTCCCCCTCCTTCTCTAAATTTCCACACTCACCATTTCTGCATCTGCCAAGTTGCCAGACTTTCTCACCTCTACTCCCCGTCATCACCATTTCTGCTTCCGCCTGTTCAAAGCAAGACTCCTGACTCCTATTCCCTGCCATCATCACCATCTCTGCATCTGCCAGCTACACAGACTCTCTCACTCCTATCCACGGTCATCACCATGCTCTAAGTGCTTTACATTGCCATATCCCTGGTGGACAACCAACACACAACAATTACACACTTGTAAAGGGCAATTCCACTACCAGTAAAAACCTAACTAAGAAATCAACATGTAGGAACTCTGACCAAGAGACCACTTTGTTGAAGAGTACTATTAGAATTTTGTGTTTTCTTTATATATTTTCTCTCTTTCTTTTTAATATTCATCAAAAAAAGACAATCATTTTAGCAGTGGCAGTTCCAGGGGAAAATGGGAGGGAGGGCACGTTCACATAATTTTGTAGTAGAAGTTTTCAAATATCGTACTTGAAATCAGAGCAGGATACATACATTTCCAGCTTGATACAGCTGTTCACTTCTTATAAGCAGCTTATCATCATTACTTTTTTTCCCCCTTTAATTCTGGCCCAGTAATTTAGTGCTTGAATTAAATTAGAGGAACACAATAAACATGCTCATAAACACATAGATATTTTTTATTCTTTCAAAAGATCCCATATCGCAATTGAGCGCAATGCATAGAAAATCAACGTAAACCAATAGCTAATGAAGATCATAAATACAGTGAGACAAATAAGTGAGGCATACTTGGTAAGTTTAGACCAGAGCAGGTGCAGGGAATACAACCTTGTAGGGTGACCTCTTCATTGACCTTTTCAAAGTCTTTTACAATACCAGCACAAAATGCAGGGCAAACCATTTTGGTATTTGTTATGATCTACGGCAATTTCATCAGCTCATTAGTCGAGGTTGTCTGACTTAACACGTGAAAATTTGTACACCACATTTCAGTCACGAAAGAGAAGAATTTTACATTTTGGATTACGACTACCATTCAGCCCTCTGTGTATTCTACGCTCTCTCCAGCATCAGACGCTGGGACAGTGTCCAATTCATGAATCTTAAGCGCTTTTGCCCTTTCACTCCTTTGGATTAAACCTTTTGAAGGATTGTGAGAATTTGAGGGGGGTTTTCTTGTTTTCCAGAATACTTTCTAAACCTTTCTCTCATTCAATCTTACAACTAAACATTCACGCTTCTCGTTGTTTTTACCCCTATGCAAATAATGCAAATGGCTGTCTGTGGCAGAGTGAGAAACCAGCAAAGAACAGCATACAGTTCAATGGAAACCAGTCACACTGCCTGAAAAGTGAGAGCTTCACAGTCTCATCACCTCACACACAGTTTGCTGTGCATAGCTGTGGGTGCGTGTGGTCATCACGCAGATATCTATAAATAATCAAACTTCCACTGTGAATAACTTGAAAAGAAGTTTTTAATGTAACGTGATATTTTGATACTTCATTCAGGGACTTTCGGTGGACAGTGTCCTAGTGTCCTTGTAGTAAAACCGGCCTGCATTTTAGTCTCTTTCTCTTATTTTAATTTGTATTCACCTTTCTGGCTAAAAAAAACAATTTCAAACTATGAACTCACAGAGTAGAATTGCAACTGCAGCAGTCGTACTCCGCCATCTATGCTAGATCAAAACAGTGATTAAAAACAAAATGGTAGTGTTGTGTTCATTCTGACTCAAGACAAAAATGCAATTTGGACTGAAATCTGCTACCCTTCTCAGGGGAAAGAAGAAACTTATCTTTTTATTCCTTCCCTCCCTAGTGTTATCAGGCTCTGACCCTCGAACTTATTACACCCCCCACCTCATATTATTGTAGATAACCACAGACATATTCTCATACCAAACACACACTAAACTACAACTACAACGCCATAAAATGTCACATTTAATTAACATAAACTTTCAAAGCCATGCTATTAGCACTAAATTGAATTGCATTTTATCATAAAACAGAATTGTTATATAATCAAATTAGACACAAACCTTGAAAAAAGGACCCATGCCACCTGCACTCATTGCTTCCTTGAAAATATCTTGCCCCTTTTGTGACACAAAGTCAATACAAGTTTTGGGCAGTTGTCTTCTGTAGAACTGGAACTTTGGTTTCTTAGATGATGATGCCATTCTGAACAATTTTATATCCTCACTTTACGCTGGAGGGATATGCAAAATGAAGTTCATCAACCAGATATATCTTATCCTGGAGAGTGTGCAATTCACTTTCTATGTATCTTGGAGTAGGCAGCCACAGTTTATCTAACTGTTCTATGAATGAAAATGGAGGGACGGCACCTTATAATCTAATCTCCTGACAGCAATAGATAAGACCAAAATTATCGGACTAATATACACTTCGGCTATCCGAAAGAGTAATACATTCACCTTTATGAAAATTGTAACTGAAGCTCAATGAAAAACGGGAAGAACTTTCATTAAAAAACAGCAAGCAAAACCACCATGGGATCACTCGGCAGGCATCTGTACCTACAGCTGGATTGAGCGACCAAAAAAGGAAATTTTGACAAGCCGCCAAACTGTCTATTGATATAGAACCATCCATGCATTAAAAAAAATAATATCAAGGGTGAGGACCGTCCATTGGCAGCAGACAAAAGGAGGACCACGGTATGTGACAAGTTCCTGAGGTCTGCTATGCCAGAGTTGTATTGCGAATAACGTTTAGTGCTGTCCGTTATTCGTAGAAACTGAGACGTTTTAAGAATTAAATTAAAGAAATGTAATGTAGTAAAAATGCAAAACTGGTACCTACATTACTATTTAGGATAAATAAATTAAATTGGAATTGTTATTGTACTGCCAGAAGGTTACAGTCTGAATTTTCGGTGCTGAAGAAGTTAAAAACCTGGGTCATTGTTTGATATCAAGAGTCACTTCATGACCCCTTTGCGAATAAACACTGCCCTATGAAAACACGAAGTGTCATGAAAACAATCAACAGCCAAAATAAAACTGCTGAACTATAACATGCTCAATCTCTTTGGTTTAGTTGCCCTCCTCATTTTATCTGCCTTCAAGATGCCAGCTTGTGGAAGAGAAATTACAACTTGAGGCAGAATATTGGTTTAAATTTAATGTTTACACCTTCCGTTTGTCTTGGGAGAGAAAACACATCTTCTTAAATATAGACAAGCCGTTGAGTTGGCTTTTTGCTGAGTACTGTATCTGTAGATAGCCGAGAGTCTCAAAACTTCACAATGGGGATTTTGGACAAGATAGCTGAAATTGAAAGAGAAATATCCAGGACTCAGAAAAACAAAGGTATCTTTTCACTGATCTAATGTAATATAAAAATTGATTATAACTTAACCACGTATTCCCTTTATTTTTTGTCCTCATTTTATGTAAGGAGTTTGATAGCTTTTAGGTTGTCTTTTTAAAAAAAAAATTAGATCAGACAATATTCATGTTAGGAAGTTGGGTATGCTAGGTAGACCTAGTAATTTATTATGAGAAGGCATACTCTGTAAGATACGTTTCTTTTTCTATTTTGTCTTTTATTTCTGTCATTTATGAAACTCATCATGTTTAAAAAGTTATCCACCTTCGTTTTCTTTTATTTAATTATTTAGATTTCTTTCTTGTCATAATGAATGTTAATCTAGTTTGTACATTCTCTGTGGAGAAAAATGTTCCATTGACATCAAGAAACTTTTTTTCTTAAATAAAGTTTGTTTTGATGCTAGGATAAACTAAAATAAGAGTATAAGATATGTGATCTTCTCTATCTTTAAGAGCTTGAGGAGGTTTTCAAAGTTTGTTTTTATTTTTATTCTAACTTTCAGCAACTGAGTATCACTTGGGTCTCCTGAAGGCAAAAATAGCAAAATTGCGATCACAGTTATTAGAGCCGTCTGGAAAGTCTGCAGGAAAGGTATTCTTACTCTAAAAGTAAAACCGACAGTGCTATGTTAAATTTTATGTTCAACTCTTTTCCATGGACATGGCAGGAATACCGGCGACGGCTATTTTAGCCTTGGAATGGAGCTTACCGGTATACCGACGGTTCAATGGTTGGTCCATTCAATTGCTCTCTTGACAGGAATTTTTTATTGGGGAAGTTATTGAACGTCTACCTTTAGGTTAGGAAAATTCCTGTTAGCAAGTAGATCATTTATTTTTTTTTACAGATTTTCTCCAGTATTTTTGTTTATAAATCTTTGAAGTTGACTATGAGTTTAAGTGATAAGGAAGTGGGGGGGGGGGGGTGGGAGTAACAGTTCTATGTCATGGAAGTCCTTGAAAAGTAACAATAATGAGGGGACGGTGATAGTAGGGGACATTGACAGTAGTGATGAGAGTGACCAAACAGCAGGTAGCACTAGTTACAGGGAATGAGAATGACAATAAAACACAAAGGTGGAACACTTTTGAACATCTTTCTTCATTTTTTTTATTCTCTCCTCCTTCACAACTCATGCAAGCACTTCTATATCAGTATTTTTACTAGAAAGTGTGGTATTCATGTACACAAATCATTTCTGTGCGTAAATGTGTTTTTATGGGTTTATTCTTTGAAATAATGTCATTATTGCCATTCAGCCATTGGGGAGGGGGGGGGGGGGGTTGAGTTCTGTGTACACTTGTGTAGGAGAGGCCCACTCTAAGAGAAATTTTGGATTTTCAATAAGTCAATTTTTCAGGAGAGAAATAAAAGGTAACTTTAAATTTCCCTGTTCCGATTTTTTTTAAAAGATATAGTTCATAATTTTATTGGTTTTCCACAGATACAAAGTTAAATCTCAGGAAAGGTTTAAGAGGTCTCACCTCTGTACCCTTTTTGTTATAAGATAAAAATGAGATTAGATGAATGTTAATTAGTCCAAAGTTAGCACATTGTTTTGATGAACACAGTAACATATGTTAAGACATAGATAATATTACCAAACATTTTTCACAGCCATTATTTCTCTTCCACTCCATGACCATACAAGCAATCACGCTGGCTCACACACGCCTGCACACACTCACACATAACATACATAAATATAAACACTATCTTGTCACACTCACACATAACATACATAAATATAAACACTATCTTGTCACACTCACACATAACATACATAAATATAAACACT
>JBCIKM010080830.1:0-14819 GCA_039654465.1 Melibe viridis | reverse complement strand
TTCTTTCATGAATCTTGAACATTTATGAAACAGAACTGATTTCTGATTGAATGTGAGGATATTTCTGTTAAAGTCAAGCAGGACAATGAACGTATAACTATTGGATAGACAATTAAGTGCTGGATTTACATCAAGAAAAAATATATGATCAATTTATAACAATTATGATCAACTTTGTTCATTCTTTTCGAAAATGGTTCACAGGGATTGGATCTGAAGGAAAGACAGAAAAGTTTTACATCAATAACCAAAAAAAAAAAAAAAAAAAAATTAATCACTCATACCATTATGCTGTCTTTGTATCAAAATGGTCCTTGTTTATTTCAAATTTAGAGTTTCAACACTATTTAGGGTTAATTGCATTCAAGAGTATAACCAATTACTTGAAAGTGAAAAAAGAAAAATCATACAAAAACAAGCTTCTTAAATTGGTTAAAAAGTTGTGATTGCAGATAGTAATGCTAGGCTTTTAACTTTTGGCACTTTTGACTCCATTTTGATAATTTTTTTTTTTTTTTATAATTCCAAAGAGCACAAATAAATGCTCTTTTTTGCTATCAGATTGAGAATAACATGAGCTAGAAATATAAGTATTGTATTTGACTTTGACCTGCAAAACGGAGGGGTAGTTCCACTGGTGGAGGGCCACAACAGGCACAATGCCAGCATCCATTAGGCCAGCAATGAGATTGTTGTAATGGTCAAGGGCTGCTTGGTTGACTTTTCTGGCTTTCCCTGAGGGCATGAGGTGGCTCCAAGACAGAGTGAAATAGTAGAACTTTGGCTGAGGAGAATTTACATGATAATTACTGTTATTATCATTCTTATAAGGTGCATTAACCCTGTTAAATACACCTACATTTACCATACTTTATGAATAGACGCGTTATTGAAAGTATTCTGATTATGGTGTAATACTCTTTCTTTTTAAACAACAATAGAACAATCTCATATATATATTTCTACACTTCTCAATAATGTTCATTTTTGAAGTTTTCATAACCTGCATCACTGAAATCTTGACATTGTAAATGCTTCAGCCCAATCAATAGGTTAATTTGTCTTTCTACAGTTCATATGTAGTCAGCACATAGTCTGAAGTGTAAATACTGGCGTAGCTTTATTAGCAGCGGCATCAAGTCTGTAAATGAAGCTGTTCTAGTTGGTATATTTTTGCAGTTGTAGAAACTCACAAGCTTAAGGTTTAATAACTGAGGAATATGCTGGACAGAATGGCCAACCTGGGCCATTTTTTCATCAATCTGCCTCCACTTTTGTCCATCAAATGATGAGTCACTTTCAACTTTATTTGGGATTTTGTACAACATTGACATAAGTGAACATACTTTTGAGACAGTATCTCTTCTTGTCTGATGTCCTTTTCAAGAAATTTCTTGGTAAGTCAAAAGGAGAGATGTCTGTTTTATTGTCGATCAATGATAGTGACAAGTCTTGAGCCTACATAAAAAGGTACACTGCCTTCAAAACTCTGGTATTGGAACTTGGGCTCATCCAAAACGCAGACTGCAGGCTGATCTTCTAGGTATGCGGGAAGTCCAAGATGCCATTCAAAATAAAGTCATAAAGAGTTTGGTATGATTCAAAAGTAGTGTTAAATTTCTCATGCATTACAATTCTTTTTGTACGTGACCAAACAAGATGGACTAGTCAACAAAACCTGAATTTGACGTAAGATGGCAATGTCTTTTGTGAAATGGGAGAACTCATCAGTGACTAGGGGAGGCAATCCAGCAGAGTTGTTGACCATCAGATCCCAGATACTGACATTGGAGCCAACTGCCAACATGAGAAGGAATATGAACTGAAGCCCCTTTTTTTATTGTTTGTCTTCACCCAATAGGCCTACATAACAAAAATCATAACACCTTTGCCACTCAGTAAGACAATTTTGTGTAAATATGCCAAGTGACATGTGTATGAAGTAAAAAGTTTGGCTTCAAAGTTTTAGAAATGCTTTTATTTTTTCTTGTTTTCATTAAGAGAAAAGGGAGATAAATCTTAAAAGCATAAAAAACACAGATGGTTTGTACTTCCTCAACTTAAATCTACTGATTAAAACATGCACAACAATTGAAATTTCTATTTGATGAACGTATCTCTCTCAAATATTAGGAAAAAATTTTGGAGTTTCAGTCAGTAACAGTCACTGTAAACTTTCCAGATTACAATAAATTTTAGCATAAAATTCAACAACCAATAATTTAAAAGATGTACTATAACTAAAAATCCGAACCTGGAGATCTGCTGTAGCCTTTGGAGGAGACACCAAATGAAAAACCATCGGGAAGCAAACCATAAAACATGCTGTCTTGGTAGGATCGCAATTTGGATCTTTTAGGGTCTGTCATAGACTGTTTTAGAAAGCCATTATTTCTTCAGGTGGGAAGGAAAATGGACAAAAAGACAAGCAATAAACAGGTTTGAGGTATACTGTGTTTCAGAGTTTGTAATTAATGAAAGTAACTTGAGTTTTATTCTCAAAAACAGGGCTTTTGATAAAACTAATTCCAAATTTCTTATTGCTTGTCTCACCCTTTCACCAATTTCATAGAGCACACCAGACCTTTGAATAATTAGACAGGTTGTTCAAGCAGTGTAAAAAGCTATTGAGTTACTTGTAAGTGATTGTGTACTAGATATTGTTGGATGATCAATGCTCGCTATGTGTTTTGACATGAGCCAAATATGGACAATTTTTAGGATTTTTCTCTAGCTCTCTGTGTGAATTACAGATTTTGCCTCTGCTATTTTCGAGCATTGTGATTGGCAAAGGGAGAATGAGATGAGGGGACTTAGTTTTCAAACAAAACTCATTATGTCCCCTCTTCTTGATGCTTCAGCATCATTTTTGGTCGAGCTCTTGTGAGTCCCCCTTAACTCCTATTTTGATGATTTACCTGAAAATTTCTGACAAATATCTTGCAGAGGATTTTGGAGTTCTCGTCTTTTTGGGGCTTGTGAAGTTTACTTGGTAGACGCCAAACTTCTCTGCGTAGCCCCGAGCCCATTCAAAATTGTCCATCAGGGACCATGCTGTGTAACCCTTCACGTTGACCTTATCCAGGAGGATAGCTTGAATATGGAAACAAAAAAGAAAATCATTGAAATGTAATTTGAAACACATAACATGTATCTTAATTCTTTAAAAGTGAGCAAGCAGACTTTTAATACGACTGCAAAATGAAAGAATGCCCTCATGTGAAAACTCTCTAAGATAAAATGAAATCGGGAACAAAAATGGATAAGCTGTCTCTACAGAATGCATATCAAGAATCTTAATGCTATTAAGTCAAAACATTACAAAAGATGGATCAAAGTTGTATTGTAAAAAATGTCTAAATTGAATTTGGGAAAGAAGTAGATAATATACTGTATGTGTAGCATGTTCTATGAGAAATATCAATATCAAGCTGTAATCTGATTAACAATATGAAAACTCAGCATTTTTCAAGATACAAAATATAGCATTTTAATTTTGGATTTGTAGGTTTGTGATTTAATTACTGGTTTCCGTACTAAGAAGAAAACTTTGGCAATTGGTGTCTAATCTGAGCAAACTTACACATTTTTGTTAGAAAACTGATAAAGGAATGATTTCTATATCTATTATTATAAGGATGAAAAAGATGTATTGAAATGAAAATGGGATATAAAAAGGGTCTTTAATTTTTGCCCAAAAATGTGTTCAAACCTATTCTATTTTGCTTTATTCAAAGAAAAAAATTATAACATTAAAGTGCCCATCTCACTAAAACTTAATTTCAAAACATGGCAAATCCTTTTTTTGCACTGCCATAGCTTTTACACTTCAACAAAGCTCTTCTTTTTGTTACACTTAACTCATGGACATTAAGGTTTCTAACACACTGTCTTACCTTTCATAACCTCATTGATGTAATTCTGATAGAATTTGACCTTGTATTCATCATCTAGGGTACTGTTTCTGTCTGACACTCCATTCTCTGTAATGTAGATGGGAATATCTCCATAGTGTTGGCGGACCCAGTTCAAGTTTTTCCTTATCCCTATAGGGTTTGCTCGGAGCCATGATGATCCAGAACTAGATGAAGCAGAATTGATGAGACAAAAAAAACACAACAACCCAACTAATATGCATTTCTTTAATTGTTTTCCAATTTTCTGAAATGATTCCTCGTCATGAGATATCTTCAGTTTGAGAATTTTATTCTATAATTTTCTGAGCATGTTAGAAGAGAAATCTATTCTCTCATTTTCTGGTCATGTTAGAAAACAGAGTTTTTTTCAAGATTACAAGTGATGGAAAGAAATATTTTGGATGCATGGGATAGTGAGGAAAATAATAAATTTGATCCTTACTACTTATAAAACTGAAAAGGAAAAAATTGAAAAAGTGAAACAGTTGTACTCGTAGATAAAGTAAAAAACAGTTTTAATTGAAAATAGAGTAAGTAAGAATGACATTTACGTGAGCCATGAGGGGTCTTTGGAATCTTGAATGTGTCTGTCCCTGAAGTAGCCCTCGCCACTGACCCCATCCTCCGCCAAGTTGGATGTGTAATGGTTCAGGCCCAGGAAGTCTGCAGTCTCTGTTCAGCACAAGGCAGAAATACTTTGATTGGGATGTTTTCACACGCTGGTGGCATTTTGTTTGCAATAGTCATATTTTTAAGTTTGTAATAACAGCCTGACATATGACAAAAAAACTCTTACGTTCATCTATTAATTGTAACAAAAAAGTCTAAATAACACATAATGTGTTTTACTTTGCTTACTTGCAATCCTTTGTTTCTCATATGCAGTAAATTCAGGAAGTCTGGAGTTTGTAAGTCCTTCAGCTGTACTTGCTTGGCCAATAAATTGTTTCATTACCTTTGTTTACATAGAGTGAAAGTTCTTAGAATTAAAAGGAGTTACAGAGTTGTATAATATAATGATAGATTTTGACTTGCAATAACACAAATCACTCTTGCTGTCAATCTCATTTAAGGACATTGTTTCAGATGAAAAGGTATTGAAATTTTGATAGATGTGAAATACAATCATGAATTAAGTCTACTAATATATTAAAAAGTTATGCTTACTTTATTATGACTCAACACTATACTATGATTTGTGCATTAAAATAAGAGGCAAAATTTTAGAGAAATAAAAGTTATATCTCTTACCATCAAATAAATTATACAGCTCATTTTCAATTATTTATTTTTAGCATGTCAAATTCATGCCCTGTGGTAAATTGACTCATTGGTCTTTCTCAATGAGCAGATACCACCAAAGGCAACAGGAGCTATTGTTTGGCTTAAGATCGTGTAATACCCCTTATGTATTGCTCATCACACCAGGCAAGATTAGGCATGATGGACTGACCATCTGCCTGCCTTCATTTCTTGTGATCCAAAGTTTTTCACAGCTCCTTGGAGCTGGGTACCGACACTGCTAAGGCAGTATGAAGAGATAAGGATAACAAAACAAAACATGTTCAATTCACCTGAGGGTAGTCTCCATCCACAAAGATAGGATGAGCGTACCACCCAATGAAGAACTGCATTGCTCTATCAGCTGCCGCAACATCTTTGGAACTAATGGGATCTTTGGGTTCAAACCAGTCACAGTTGAGAGTAATACCCACTTCACCTACAGGATCAAGACAAGGTGTGGAGAATACAACAAGAGAAAAAAATCAAATGATTGGAAAAGGTTTCATGCTAAAATTTTGTCATTCAAAGAAAATTGAACTATGTGATAGAAGTGAGTACTTGCTAAATATCTAGGAGAGTTGAAGATGGAACATTTTCATTTTAAAACACAATAAAAAAAAAAGAAGTAGAAAATTGGGAAAGGATAAGCCTACATCTTTAAAAAGCTAACAAAGGTTTCAATCATCCACGTATGAGTTGTATGATCTAATATAACAAGGAGGTCTCCTGGTTGTAGATCAGACAAATGGCTCTGTAAATTTTTAACATCCGCTACAGGTGGTTTGTATTGTCATGTGTAATATAATGTTGGTTGTCTGCCAGGGATACGGGATTGTAAAGCCCTTAGAGCACAGCGATGACCTTGAAATTTGTAACATCCTTCACAGGTGCTTTGTATCGTCATATGTAATATGTTGGTTGCCTGGTATAGTAAAGTGCTTAGAGGAAGGTGATGACTGTGAAAAAGGACTATATAAATGCTACATTTACTTTACATACTGGATTGAAAAGTACATTCTATAAACTGTATATCATTGAGGGGGAAAACAAAAAAAAAATGATTTTGGTTCTAGAAACAAATGCAAAAGATGGAACTGCTTCAAAAACTTATAAAAATTTTGCCTCTAGATTTCAAAAGGAGACACGAGTATAGTATACTTGATCCCTGTTGAATAAAAAAACATCAGGATTTAAATAGATTCATTTGAAAGATATGTATTTTAGAAAGTAGAAACCGTTTTGCTTTGACTTGAACTGGTCATTATACAGATGATAGGCTTCTGCATGAGACTTGATGAGGTTGTGAGCTGCTAAGTATGTCCCGTTGCTGATGTCATGAAGACCTGGTGCATGTTCCCCAGTGCCATAGCCCAGCACAGTCACAACCCACGGCTCGTTAAATGTGATCCAACGTTTCACCTAATCAAAAAAAGAATTGTGATAATACTGACATAAAAAATCATCAATTTGAGTTCTTCTGGATATGGTTCTGTAAAATGAACAATGTCTTACGGATCAACATGACATATATTGAAGCCTTGTTAAATGTGATCCTACATTTCACTTAATGAAAAAAAATAACTACGATAAGACTGAAATGAAAACATCATTAATTTGGGTTGAACAAACTTATGGTCAAGTAAAATTAATTATGTCTAACAGATAAACATGACAAACATGGAAGTCCTGCAGCATGACACTGATGAATTAGGCAGATGTAACTGTTTTCACACCAAGCACATGAAAATTTAGTTTTCTGAAACACTTTAAACAATGTGTTTGTGTGTTTATTCATAGTTTTAGGGCCTCATGACACACAAGGGTTATTCAGGAGCCCAGGGGGAAGTAAGATGATAAAATTAGTTCAAAGAGGGCACAGATCAAATCACTAACAGCAGAGAGATGCTTTACAAAAACAAAAAAATTATCATCTCTCAGAATACATATTAAAACCACAGAAAGATGATATACAATGACAAAAAGGATTATCTCTCCTTACAAGACTAAGTAATGGCCATCACCCATAACAGCATTATGGTCCAGGAAGACCCAAGATCTTTAAATCCGCTTTGTGTACTCAAGTACTCAGTATGTTTAACTTATGACCCTGCAGTTATGCACCAAAAGGTATGAAAAGGGGGAAGACCAATGAAAAATAAACCAGACAACAAAAACAGGATATACAAGAAAAGGGGAAAAAGTGAGATGATAGCTTCAATGCAAATGAAAAGAAACAGAAGTAGAAGTGCCCACTAGGAAACCACCCACCACCCGTTTAAGCAACATGAATTAAGTGTTGATGTTTAAGCTGTGGATGTATAAATCTTGTATTTATGTTAGCCCTTTTTGCTTCTTGTCTGTATATATCAGGAATGCTTGTTGTCAGTGTGTTTGAGTTAGTTATACATTTTGAATACAGTAACCTGTGCCATGTTCAGAGTGTCTATAGGCAAGACAGCACCACAAGTAGCAGGCTGACATCTCTATTCTAGCATTAAACATCAGGAAGCATTTCTTGCTGTGCTGTTCACTGTGCTTTGAATATTCATTTCAAGGTGACAAAGCAAAAACTTTATCTGACTACATTGTTAAATTTTTCTATGTATTTATGTCTGTAATATATTATGATATACTAACTTATCACAAAAATTTTAACTTCATGCTAGGTGTGAAAAATGCCCCAATAATTATAATATCAAAATATACCTGACCCTTTTACTTTTAAAAGAGAAAAATTTTGAGGTGCGGTAATAAAAAACTAAACCTTGTCTCCAAATTGTGTAAAGCACAGTCTGGCATACTCTCTGAACCAGGAAACAATGGTGGGATTGTACCAGCCCCCCAGGTCTTGCAGAGCTTGTGGCAGGTCCCAGTGGTACAGGGTCACCATTGGCTCCACACCTGCAAGAGATTGTGTTAGCTTTAAATACCTTTAAAAGTCATAAATTTCAATATTTAAATAGAGTTCAAAGCAATTTTAACTCACTGACATATTATTGTCCAGGAAAATAATTTTCTTTAAATATTTCAAAACAGTTCAAGGCAATTTTAAATGACATAAAAAAAAAAAAAAAGAATTCCATTTAAATATGTATACATCATGAATATAAAATTAAAAATGACATTAAAAAAAAAAATATTTGATTAATACCGCTAGAAAAAGAAAGTTGGAAAAAAGGAACAAAATTTGTGATGAAAATGAATTTGGTTTAATTTCTCAAGTAAATAAGAGACTCTAGTGGGTAAATATTGCCAATCATGCAAGATATCCAATGAATGTTAAGCTGTGTTTGTGTGTGTGTGTGTGTGTGTGTGTGTGAGCCCGCCCAAGGCTGGTTTATTCATTTTGGCTGACTGCCCTTCACCATGAGAGCACATATTTCAAACTGACCTATAGAAAATAATCCTTCAATCAAGCTCTTGTAGTAATTAATCCCTGCTTGATTGACAGGGTAAGTTCCATTTGGCAGGAGACGAGTCCAGGCAATTGAAAAGCGATAACTGGTCATCTGAAAAGGATACATAAAAAAAAAAAAATAGTTAATTTCAATGTGATATACCTATTCTTGAAATGAGGAAAGCATTTTTGTAAAACCAATTATTTTCCAATATTTAATCATTTTTTTTTCTTCCAAATTTAAAATGTTTTCAAATTCACTTTGACACCCATTTTGATAGGTAACACTTTGCAGTGTTATTTTTTTTTTTTCATGCATGCACAAGTAAGTATTTGTTGTGTTGTTGAGATAGGATTAAACATGACAAATTCACGGGTATTGAAATCCTTGAGCAAGGAGTTCATATGGCTTTTCTATGATGTTAAGAGACAACTAACCCCCCCCCCCCCCCCATCCCACCCTCACTCTAGTGGTAAATGATAATACTTAGAATATCAATGCTTTTTCTACTGTGCTGAATAATCTTATGACAAGTGCTGTGCATGTTGTTTGAACTGAAAACATGCAAAAAGACACTGTCATACACACCAACATACAAAATAATGATTATCATCATCTGAGGACACAACTGAGAGAAAAGAGAGGAAAAATATTAACTCCTGGTGTATGTCTTTCTTGGTGTAAATAGTCTCCTAAACACTCACGCCCATATCTTTGATCAGACGTAAATCCTCATCTAAGCGATGATAACTGTCACAAGCTTCATCTCCGGTGTCCCCGTTATCTATCTTTCCAGGGGTGTGACTGAAATGGTCCCATATGCTTTCTCCTTTACCTGGCAGACAATAATTGAAAGTGATCATCAAGGTCTTCATTTGTATATTGATGGAATTTATCATCTCCTTATATAAAAAGCTGAATAGGCCACAGCAAAGCCTGTAGTCATCATGTCAAAGCAAGCTCTAACAGAAAAAGAAAATTGAAAGTAGGAAATGAAAATGATATCATAATATTGTCTTGCAAAACATAATCAGACCAATAAAAATACTTGAATAATTACAATATGGTTCACATAATAATGGGTAATTCCGTGAAATCAGTCTGTAGTACTTTCACATTACACATGATAGTCATGATATTCAATTCAATTACATTGCTTCACAATGCATTTCATCACTTGGTGATGTATACAATACAATACAATACTCAAGAACAAACTAATTCCATATAGTCACCTTCCACTCTTCCATCCTATTGTACATTCCATGAATATATTCTGACTCTCAGCTCACATCAACTTGTATCCAAATTAGTACAAGTCCAATGAATTACAGTTGACTTGTTGATGAAGGGTATCCCCACAAGCTATCCAGTGTTTTGTTTCTTGTCTTCTGGGGAAGCTTTCCTCTGAAATCTTACCTACTTTATAAGCTTGGATTCATAGCTTCCAACACCCCTTCTTTGTTAATTGATACACACAATTTTTCTTATCTATCTTGTCTATTTTAAGGCCATATAGGATGTGCATCGTTTGAATGCCTTATATTTTAATAAGTTTTGTACATTTACATGCAACAATAATCATAATATTATATTTGCAGAGAATTAGTTTTTATCTGTTTCATTCACAAACAGCTTTTGAACGATTCAAAGATTTTAAGGGATTCATTGGATTAACAGACAGACAGAATGAACAAAGGAAGAAGCTGATTGAGAAAATTAGATACAGAATCTTATTTAGAGTATTATCAGGTAGACATCAACGCTAGATCTTTTTCTGGCAAAATACTTTAATTTTAATCACCAAGTCTACAACTTTGTTGTTATCCGTATCCTTTCATACTGCCTTAGCAGTGTCGGGACCCAGCACCGAGGAGCTAAGAAAACCTCTGGATCACAAGAAATGAAGACAGGCAGATGATCAGTGCACCGTGCCTAACCTTATGTCGCAAATGAGCTCATAGATTTGGGTTATTACTCAGTCTTATGCCAAATAATAGCTGCTGTTGCCTCAGTGGTATCTGCTCAGTGAGAAAGACCAATGAGCTGATTTACCACAAGGTGTGTCTAAAGCTTACAAAAATAAACATTCTTTTTTGTTTAACCAACAAACAGTTATCATTACCATCTTCCTTCCAAGCTCCTTCAATCTGATATGCTGCAGTTGCCATCGCCCAGATGAAATTGTCTGGGAATTTCCCATACAGGAAATCTCTGGTAAGCTCGGGGGCTGTAGCCCAGCCACCCTTCTGTGTGAAACCATGCTTGAATCTGTGACAAAGTAAAAGAAAAATGAAGCTAAGTTAGCATATTCAATTATTTTGCACAAGTAATCAATATGACATAGTGTAGGAATATTCTTAGTAGGAGACCAAGCCTTAAAATATAGGATTTTTTGCTTGTTTATTGAGTCTTTTACGGCTAATCCAAGTGCTACAGTCATATGAGCTCATGAGAGGAAATAAAGAGGATAAAATTACTTTCAAGAATAGATGAGCCTGACCCTTTGAGAAGATGATAGATGTATGAAGGAAAGGTTTCAAAGATCTCTTGCAAGAAAATGCTAAAATACATATGGATAAAGGCCAGAGCCATCGTCATGCATAATGTTCCAGGTTGAACCAGGATTTTCTAACAAATGTTAAAATACACACAGATAAAAGCCAGAACCTTAATCATGCTTAATGCTCCAAGTTGAACCAGGATTTTTTAACACCCACTGAGTACAAAAACTTAGTCCTTCTAGATTGCAAATGGGTACCACGATATGAAAAATGAGGGATGACTACCTACAACTGATCTATTGCTCCAATGGGAAGGATCAAGAGCTGACATACCTAACACCACAATGGAAAGCACTCTGTTTTGGAAAAAGTATGATTTTTTTTAAAAACATAAAGACGAGAAACAAAATTAAAACATATTAGGAATTCCCTCCAGTCAACCATTAGAGAAGAGGTTGTCAAAAGTGAATCCGAATGCCAGCCATGGAACGTATGGCTTGAGTTGCAACCAATTGAAATGCATCTCGGATCTCCTATGACAAAAAAAGCAGTTTCATATCTAGTAAGGAACATGCAGCTCGGATGCTTAAACTTTGGATCATGCCTGTTTTTCCTCATTTTCTATGGCTATGGTCTATTTCAGAGACAAAATTTCCAGCAATCAATCATTCTGTCTCGTTCACTTAAAATTTTTTTTAAATGCGAAAAATGGGTAAAATGTGTTAAAACTGTTAAATGGTTCACTAGCAGCTCTGCAGGGTGTTCTGACATTGATATGATGACTGGTGATTGCACCAATGTAGGGAAGTGCTTTAGAGCCTGGGATTTAATGCTACAAAAAAAAGCACGATCCTTTTCATAAACAAAAATATGAATACATAGATGGAGACACCAGAACCAAACATACCCTCCATCCTGTATCAGGGTCTTGTACCACCACGCTGATGCTTTTGGCACACGGGGTCTGGCAGGATCACTGAAGTTGACGTAATGCATCCCAAACTTTTCATCATAGCCGGTATTCCATTCCAAATTATCCATGAGAGACCAGGCAGTGTAACCTTTCACATTGCACCCATCGAGCTTAATAGCTAAATATAAAATAGATTGAAATGTAATGCATAACTGTATGAGTTAGATTCACTCCGAGCGTAATGATATCCAAATTTTAAACAGAAATTCTGTCTTTGCTCACAGCCAGAGTAAAAAAAATGAGACGGAAAAGTTTCTTTTTGAATTAGTCGGTGAAGACATTTTTGAATTGAAAAAAAAAGACAAACTTCACACTTTTAGTAAAATATGAATAAAAAATTATAACTAGCAACTAACTGTGTGGCTAGACAGTTTCTTTTCTTCAAATGGCAAAACAGAAATTCAAACTGCATACTTATCACATTAGATGTATTCAGTATCGGTGTTTTAAATGCAGGTTTAACTTGATTTGTTATGTGACTGCAAAAAGGTAGTCATGTAAAATTTAACTAATAAGATAAGATGATGTATTTTTCCCATTTACTGCACATGGTTCATTCATATGACCAGCAAAATGTCTTCAAATTCTTATGTCACAGTTTAGTAGAAGGTTGCCTTGAATTTACCTTTCAGCACCTCACTGATGTAAAGTCTATAATAATGTATACGATGATCGTCATACAGACTGGCATTGCGGTCACTGATTCCATTCTCAGTGATGTACACCGGGATGTTGTTGTAGTTGTACTTGAACCAGTTCATAATCTTACGTATGCCAAATGGGGTGACAAAAAGCCAACTGGAACCAGAGCTTAAAAGAAAGAAAATCAAAGGAAAGTTTAAATTTATATTTATATTCCTCATGCCATTTCATCTACTCAAGTTTATGTGAGCATTATTGTTAGTATTTGTCACTTATCTGACTCTGATAGATGGATTTGTACTGTTTGTCTGTTTTGCATTAGTTGGTCAAAGTGCTTCTGTCATGAAAAGCAGACAGGAATTTTTGGAAAGTGATTATGTTTGTCCAATTACTTTTTTGGTTATTGGAAATTGATCAAATACTTCGATTAGTAATAGACAATTTTGGTTCAGCTTTGATTGATTTTGGAACAAACTGAAGTCAACTTTGCCCACTAAACTTACCCAATCCAATTGGGGTTCCCTTCTCCCCTAGTCTCCTTGTCATTATAGTAATTGGGTGGATTGGAAGCTGGCTGTGGATCATCTGTTTCATACCCAGCAGAATAGAAATTAGAGCCCAGGAAATCTGTGGATCCTATAGCAGTTGTAAAAAAAATAAAAAGAAATATTGTTCCAAGGGTGGGCTGAAAATAAATGTTGTAATATTGATGGCTCTCTGCAAGATATGATTATCTCTACTTTTAATCTTTCCGGACAAAAAAATTTTCTTGTGAAAATAGTCACTAGCAGCTAAATCCATACAGCAGAGTGATGTTCTATGTGGTCTTTTATATGCTTTGTTCAATGTGGTCATTATTTTTCTAATTAATCCCCAGATTTAAGCACAAAAAGATTAAAACAATTTTCAGCCTTCATTTATTTTTTTAAGGAATCAAAGATACAAGGACATTGTTTAATCTTGTTTTGTTTTGTTATCCATATCCTTCATACCACCTTAGCAGTGTTGGGACCCAGCTCCAATGAGTTGCGATAACCTCTGGATCACAAGAAATGAAGACAGGCATATGCTCAGTCCACTGTGCCTATTGTTTTATCTTACCATTGATAATTTGTTTTTCTTGTTCCGTGAAAGGTGGCAATCTGCTTTTTGGCAGTCCCTGCTCTTTACTTCTCTTGGCAACTTGGTCAATCAATTCCTAAAAATAAAAAAAAAGGAAAAAATATATTAATTTTCATCCTCTAGTTTTAATTTCATGCACATTTAAATAGTTTAGAAGTTGATAAAAAAATGCTGATGAAATGAAGGAGCTTTTTCCTTTTGAAAAATAGAGAATAACCTTAATTAGAGCTGCGGATAAATAATTTTCCATCCGTCTGCATTGTTATGAGTGAGTATCAATTTTTGTTCTGTTTTGTTTTGTTATCTTTATCCCTTCATACTGCCTTAGCAGTGTTGAGAACCAGCTCCAAGGAGCTAGGAAAAACTCTGGATCACAAAAAATATAGAATATAGAATGGAGACTGTTGGAAGATCACAAGAAATGAAGACAGGTGTGGCATAATGAGCAATACATATGAGATATTACTCGATCTTAAGCCAAACAATAGTTGCGGTTGCCTTTGGTGATATCTACTCATTGAGAAAGACCAATGAGCCGATTTGCCACAGGAAGTAATTTTTGTTACGGGTAACAGTTACCTGAGGATAGTCTCCGTTGACAAGGATTGTATGAGCAAACCAACCACCGTAGAAACTGATGCTTCTCTCGGCAGCTCTGGCATCGTTTGGATCCAAAGCATTCAAAGGTTCACTCCAACCTTGGTTGATGGTGATACCAACCTCCCCTGAGGTAGAAATATTCAAGAATGTAAGAGAACATTTATTAGTGACTATCCACAGTTCTGAACATACTCTGAGTGCTTTACAATACCATATATGCAATTAATGAATATTACATAACACATAATATGAAAATTCATCATGTCTGTGAAACATGTAACAGTGTTTATAGAGAGAGAAAAAAAGAAAGGGAGAGAGAGAGAGAGAGAGAGAGAGAGAGAGAGAGAGAGAGAGAGAGAGAGAGAGAGAGAGAGAGAGA
>JBCIKM010080719.1:0-14821 GCA_039654465.1 Melibe viridis | reverse complement strand
AATAATAATAATAATAATAATAATAATAATAATAATAATAATAAGAAGAAGAAGAAGAAGAAGAAGAAGAAGAACAACAACAACAACAACTGCTACTACCATTACTACTATTTTGTTTTGTACATGCCTTCATCATGATTTTTTATGTATCACCATTAAAAAGATTGACTTACTTTTACAATTCAATAAATTTCGTTTCTGTGAAACTGTAAACAAGAAAATCCCGAGTGTGTTCTTACAGATTAATAGACACAACTCTCAAAGAATAGAGATGGATTGATAATTCTATTTTCCTTTGCTCTCAATGTATAATTTCCTCACTTTTGAAATGTTTCTACTTGGAGATTTTTCATTTGCTTGATTAATAATGAGGACAATTAGTTTGCAATAAAATTAAATTTTGAGTGGTTATGTAAACGTTTATGAAAACAATGTTGATCCTGTAGAATTTTTACTAAAATGTGATACAACATCAGTTCCTATCCTTGTCAATTCATTCATAGAAGGAAAATTGTGCCGGATTATACTTGTACTTATTGCTCACAAGTCAATGCCGCTATAGCCAAAGCGTTTTAAAGTGTGTTGGCATTGCAAGCATAGAGACATTGGTTCTATCCCCTGCAGGCTACAGACCATAGAGAATAACATAATCTCTGTTGATAAAGTGCTCATTCGTAGGCTCTTACAGTAGTGCCAATACACTGTCATTATCATTACAAGACTCATTGTTGAGTTATTATTAAGAATTATTGTACCCAGTATACTACAAAACCTATTTCTATCATGATGCCTTTTTAAAACCTTATTTCCCTGAACTAGTACTAGGGAGAATTAAGTCAGTTTTTGAGAAAGCTCCATCAAAGGAACTTGTCAGTTGTACTTGGTACAGTTTACAATGCCCGAGTGAATTTATTTTGTTGTTTGTTGTTAGCTGGTACCTGACAAGGGTGGTATGTTGCAAAAAGGTCACAGAGTGCAATAAGTCATTAAGGAGGAGACTGTAGCAAAGGGCAACAAATGGATTTGTATCAACTTGTTTCCCGTTTTGTATCCACAGATATTTAAAAGCACTATGGCTAAGAGAAGACTTTTGATTGCCTTTGATTTTGACCATACTCTAGTGGATGGCAACACTGATTTTGAGGTCATCAAACTCGTCCCGGAGGAGGATCTGCCTGAAGAAATCACAAGTCTCTATAGTGATGATGGCTGGATTGAATACATGGGAGAAGTCTTTAAGTATGTTTTTTTTAATTATTTAACTTTTGGGTTTTAAGGTTCTAATTCTATATTTTGGCACCCATGATCAGTCAGCCCTGCTCTCAGTATGGTACTGTGGAATCCGCACAAAGTCATCTCTCTTAAGTCAACTCTCGCTTTATTAAGTCATAACATCCAGCGGCCTGTTTTATTTACTTCTTCATCTTAGTATTTTAGTTCTGATGAAACCCTTTTAAAAAGTTGCAAATTCTAAAAAAATGCTCCATAAAGGCTAAGGGTGGTAGTTTGTTAAATGATATTTCTCTCATAGTTTTCATTTGATTTTAGATGGCTGATAATTTATAATTTAAAGTAATTATAAATACAGTGTAGCTATGGACAGTAAAGTCACCAGTATTAGTCATAACTTACTTTTACGCAAAATCAGAGCATCTCACATTGTTCAACAAAATTTAGCCTGGAATAAAAATTACCACAGCCAGGAAATGTGTTCTATTAAGAAAAAAAGTAGCTAATTGCAAGTTTTGTTTTCTCACAGGTTTCTTCATAAGAAAGGCTGCTCTAAGAAGGACATATTTGATTGCCTAGCAAAAATTCCTGTGACAGAAGGAATGAAGGATTTATTGCAGTATCAAGGGAGCAATGTGGACGTGGATTTCATCATCATTTCAGATTCCAACACAGTTTTCATCAAATTTATTCTTGATCTTGAAAACCTGTCAAGCTCTATACTTCAAGTCTTTACCAACCCTGCCCAATTTGATTCCAATGATTGTTTGACTCTAGCAGGTTATCATTGTCAGGACTGGTGCAAGTTGAGCTCAGAGAACCTCTGCAAAGGACATATCCTGGAGAGGTTCCTTGAAGAGAGACGAGGAAATTCTATGGAATATTCGAATGTGTTGTATGTAGGAGATGGATATAATGACCTCTGTCCTGGTCTAAGATTGCAGCAGAAAGATTTCTTAATGCCAAGAATAGGATTCAAGCTTCACAAAATTATTGAAAATATGAATGAGGGTGACAAACCATCTAAAACAAAAGCTAAAAGGTCAGACATCAAAGCAACAATTGTTCCATGGTCTACTGGTTTTGATATCATAAGACAGGTCGAAGCATTATTGACTTGATTAAGGCAATCGTTTCTTTTGGCTTCAATAGTATTTTAAAAGGAGGCCAAGCCAGGAGATGAGATGCAGACCTGCCTACCACCCCGATTTAGGTGGAGTTTCCCTGATTTTTTTTTTTTTTAAATTGTCACTACTCAGATTCTGTGATTGAGTTTTCTTGTACCCCAAGTTTTTGTCCAATTCAGATTTTTGTACGTTGTTTGTGCTGGTTACACTTTTTTATTCGTTTCAGCTGAAAAAAAAAAGACGGTCAACTGTAGGATTGAATACTGAGTACTTTTCAGGCACCAGTTACCTTCATAATGTCTGTACTATGTGTAATCAGAATCACTTGATAATAATACAGTTCGGATACAGTAAGAAGCCATCGTTGTCAAATCGCTCATTGTTGTTAGCTGCAGATCAGGGTTTTTGTTAGTCTTTCCCATCTCACGCACCATGAAAATTTAATTAATTCCTCTGTGGAATAATGAGAAGCGTGCTGTTCTTTTTTTGTCATATAACAAAAGTCACCCGAAATGAGAGAATATCTGGCCCAGCTACCTTGTCCCTTTAGATACCTTGTGTGTTACGATTTGACACTTGTACGTCATTTGGAAATCATGGAGAATGTGTTCTTTCTTCATTCATATTGCGTTATCTTTGATAGACAAAGCACTCCAGTCAATTGATATGCTATCCCATTCCTTCCACACAACTATTATGGGCTCTTGACTGAAGCACTATGCTAGATATGGCATGTTTTTGTATTGCGACACAAAATAGCACACAAGAGTTGAATAACTTATCGGAGACAAACGATAAACAAGGAAGCCCCATGTGCATGTTGCGCATGTTAAAGAACCCTTGGCAGTTGGAAATCGAAAAGAGTAGTTCGCAAGGCTGCTGTCCGAGCAAAATTCCAAATTAATCCCAACATGGGCATGGTGGCTCCAGTGGTAAGGTTGTGCATTCCTCATTGTTTCACAGACTTGGGGAGGTGTCACTTCATGCCCACAAATTGATCACATATGTTGACTGGTGGGGTTAAAACAAAATTCCATCAGCTGAAAGAAAAAAAACCCAAACATTATTCCATCCTAACTAGTCTCATTTTTCAAATGTTAACATATGCAAATGTGATATGCAAATGAATCTCTTTAGTTCTTTTTTATCCAAATGGTATAGATATGACTTGAAACGGGAAGATGCAGGGAATGTCCTATTTCTCTGGAATGATTGAGCAAAGTACACCTCAAATTTGTTTCGAAATAACGCTTTTGAATTGAACTTTGAGGTTGTGAAATGTCGAGGAGATAAGTTTTTGGAAACGCAAGATATTAACGTAACTATCTCTCTCGGTTTGTTTACATCAGCGGATTGAAGCGTATATTGTGGAAAGTTAAGATGACGTCCTTAAAAATTAGTAGTCCAGACTGGAATGTGTTAAAATCTGAAATGAAAAATGCATTTTTAACGCTTTGTATCTCCTAAAATACAAGGTTTCTAACACTAACATCTAGTCTGAATTAATTAGACAATGTGATGATTTTCACGATGATTTAAACATTCTTAGCAAGGCTAGGCTGGAAATTTTTGGCATAAGATAGGCCTCTGCTTTCCGTCTGCGCAAAATAGGCTAAAATCGTCAATGAAATACTGGTTTTCAAATAAGGTAGAAATAGCCTAGAATATGCCAAGATGACTGTTTTTTAAGAGTTATTTTCAAAGTTTTTCCAGGGCACCATGCCCCTCCTGCCTTAGGTGGTTGGATCCAGTGCCTTAGACACTTCAATGCCGGACCATGCATAGGTTATCAAATGATAAGTCACAAACTAATATGTCAAAAGATTAGTGTCTAGAAGCAGTTGGGTTTGTTTGTTTTTTTGCCAGGGGGGGGGGGGGGGGGGTAGTGCGGCATCTGTCTTAATGGTGTAAGGGAAATAAGTTCAGGTTTTTTTCCCCAGTGATTGGTTCCATAGATTTGCTTTTTTGTGGGTTTTTTTCCCCATTAAACTCAATCCTGAAACTTACAAAAAAATTTTTGTCTTTTTTGTTGAGAAAATATTTTCATATATTATTTATTTGAATTAAAGGCACAGGGTCAGCAAACTATATTTTGATATTTACTATAGTGTCCTTTTTAACTCAGATGTTGCGAAAGTGAAAGCATTTCAAAGACAACCAATTTCTAGAAAAATCTTTTTTTTTTCGGGGTTGGGGGGGAGGGAGTTGGTTGGGTGGGGATTGGAATGTGTTATTTTAATTTTAAGTTAAATTCTATTTTTTGTTGAATCCTAAATTAAATACATATTTTAAAATGGGTATATAAATGACATTTCATTTCATAAATGATTAACATTTTTTTGGGTTTTAAACTTATTTGAATTCTTATTTGTAAAACTTATTTAATTTGATCCCTCAACTCTCTTTTTGTCATCTCTCAGTTCCCTATTTTTCAATTGGGAAGAAATCCTTGTGGTAAAGTCTGAGTGGAAATAAAGAGATGTCAATATTTAACCTGAGTTAAAGCAAAGTTCATTTTTGATGGGTTTTTTTATCAGACATTTTGCTGTATCTGCTGTCTGTATACAAAGCTTTTAAAATTTGATTTAGACCTGTAGTAAGGAAACCTTGGCCCCAGGCCTTTTACACCCGGTTGTCTCATAGTTGGGTTGTAAAGCCAAAGGGGCAACATAAAACTTCATTTTGTGTCTCAGTAAAAACAAAATTCTGAGTGTTTTGTTCATGAATCAACCAACGATGACATTTACCCCACGACTGTCTGTGGTGGGTCTACTTCTGTCTTTTAGCTAGAGCTATCATCTTGCTTTTTCTACTACTCTCTTGAGTGCTCTCTTTCACAAACACACAAACACTGCTATTTTGTGTTCTGCTAGATAATCTTGGGTCTGTCTGTTGTGCCTTTGTCTGTGTGTTTGTGTGTGTGTGTATGTGTGTGTGTGCTTTTGTTACAGGGAGATAATATTTTTTTCCATGTAAATCATCTCTCTGTCAATTATCTGTGAGAGATAACAGTTTTTTCCCCTGTAAATCATCTCTCTGCGAAAATATCTCTGGTAGGGTCAAGATTTATCAGCTCTTTCAACTAATCTATCATCTTACTTTCCTCTTGGGTGCCTCTATGACCCTCATGTGTCGTGGTGCCCTAAAACCATCAACAAACAAACAAACCAGGAAATCTCATTATTATACTGCTGTCTAAGACATTGTCGAGGACACATTTTTTGTAGGAAATGGTGTTCTTATAAATTCAATTTTCTACATGTGAAACCAATTGTCTCTGTAGTCAGATGGTGGTATGGAAGAGTTACAATAACAAACAAAGAAAGATTGGCAATTGTAAAAATTATATAGATAACGTTGAATTGTTTACAACTATTGAATAAATGAACAAACCAATTTAGCTACAGTATGATTATACTTGTCTACAGTGGGCTCTTCATCCTTCTCTTCTTTTATTTTACTAAAACTATCAGCCTGCGGCAGAGATGCCAACCTAATAATTCAAATATGTCTTTTCTAGATCTAAAATGCGTAGTTTCAACAAAAAATGCCTATCCATCCTAAGATGATGGAACACTGAGAAGATCAGGGATGTAGACAACAATCCAAACGTGAAAAGATACAGCAGTAATCCAGTTGTAATATTATATCCAAAAGCAAAGATCAAAATGTAATATCCACCAACATTTTACCACACAATATCTTCTCCGTTACACCCGGAAGTTTTCGCGAATTAATTACTGTCATCAAAGAGTGGCATCATTGGTTCTCCCTAGACAGACACAATAAGTCAATGGCTTATTGCCGACCGGACGCATTTGCGACCCTTACGGGCTGTTGAAATGGCTGGACTGCGGAAGCTGAGCATCTTTACCCTCTTTTCCCTGAATTTTCAAGACCATATTTTTCCTCCTTTGCATTTCCCCGGGTTTTTTTTTCCAAAATAAAATATTCAACTTTCCAAGAATGCCCCGATCTGGTGGGGACCCTGAAAGTAAGAATCTGTCAAATGAACTAGGCGACATTTAAGATGTAATAGTATTCAGCCTCCTTTTCATCATATCAATAGGGTATGAAGATAACAGTACTAAATACATAATTAGCTCAGGAACAACGCTCTGAGTCTGAGAAGCGATATCGAATACCAAGTATGCAAAACGATTCCAACGGAGTTTACTGCTAAATAACTGGATATTTGAAGGAGCTCAATACAATTTTTTTGACGTGAGATCACCAACTCGGTGTAATACAGAAAATTCGTTTTTTTCCCCCACATGATCGTATTTCCATATTTCCTTCAAAAATTTGTATTTTTCGTACTAGTTGGCATCTCTGCTGCGGGCGGTTGTTGGGTGTCCCTGGTGGGCAGTTCTACTTCTGTTTCTTATCTTTTAAACTTAAAACGATAGCGTTTTGATATTTCCCCTTTTCCTTGATGTCCTGTTTTTGTTGTCTTGTTTGCAAATGCAGTAGTCATCCTTTATTTCATGCCTTTTGGTACATAACCGCAGGGTCACAAGCTAAACATGCTGGTGGTTGGTAGGTGTCCATGGTGGGCTCTTCTACTTCTACTTCTGTTTTTTTTTCTTCTTTTTTTTTACATTCGGAAGGTAAATCTATTGAGTACTTTTGTACACAAAGGGGGTTTAAAAATTCTGGGTCTTTCTGAACCATGAATGAATGCCATTGATTATTTTTGTAAGGAACATGATATTTTTTGTCATTGTAAATCATCTGTCTGTGATGTCAATATGTGGAAAGCTTGAGGAGTGAAAGATAAGAAACAGGAGTAGAAGTGCCCACCTGGGAGACCCACAAAACGGCCCGCGATATGTTTTTAGAAATGATATTCATTTTTTATTGTAATATATATCATCTCCCTACTTTTTGTTTGACGTGTTCTCTCTTTTAACTAATCTATCATCTTACTTTCCCCATCAATAAACAAACATAAGCTTATAAAGTAGAAAACATCTGTTTTATTTTGATTCATTAGTTTCAAATCGTGTCTCACAGAATTAAATAAATCTTCTCGGGACAATATCCACCAAAGTGCAATTTTTGATGACAACTGGATTTATGAAGGAAGAAGAAAGAATACAACAGGTTCGGCATTCGACTGTACCATGAGTTTTCTGAGTGAAATAGATGCCAGAGAAAAGAAAATGGAGTTTCCCACCAGTTTTAGGGGATGATGACAGACAAGCGTGAGATATTAGGGGCCACTAAGACAAAAGTAAGATGATAGAATTTATTAGAAGGGAACAGGTTCTCAAAACACAAACAACAGAGAGGTGAGTTTTGATTAATAAATAAATAATACCACAGTTTGAAAATCATTGGTGCGACACAGACATAATTAAAAATTCCATCACATAAAGCACTGTTATTATTGTCCATGAAGACACAAGATCTTCAAACCCTCGTATGTACCAAAGTACAGAGTGCTCCAAGATTGTGACCATGCAATTAAATCCCAAAAGGCATGACATGGAGGATGACAGGATGCAACAGACTGGGAAAAGGAAGATGGTAGCATCGGTACAAACAATAAAGAAACAAGTGGATGAGGCCACAATGTTGCAAACTTCGATACATGCAATATTGTCAATGGGCTGGTCCATAAAGATAACACTATTTATGGTTTACAATTGGAATGGCTACAAACAGTGTATATACTGTGAGTTTTAGAACCTCCCTTTCTGACTAGAATTGTACTCTGTATTCCTCAACAATCACTTCTATGCATAGACAATAACAAAACAAGTGAACCAAGTCCCGAAAATATTTAGATTCCTTTGCTGCACTTTATTAGTCTTTCCCAAAATTCAGATTAAAAAATAATTACATTGAAGTAGTGATGTGAGCAAAGATTTGTTTGTTTGTTCATTGGAGGTTTACGGGTCCCACAACATAGGGACAAATAGGAGCCCAGGGGAAAGTAAGATTGTAGAATTGGTTGAAAGAGGGAATAGATCAAACCACAAACAGCAGAGAGATGATTTAAACTAAAAAATACACACATTGGAGAAAGATAACTAACCAATAGTGCAAATTTGTTTCACATGAAGTGAATTTGTTTCACATATGAAAGACCATGTCTAATAAATATTGCTTGAACAAACACTGAGCAACAATCAAAACAATTTTCAAGCATAGATTACATTCAGATTTGATCGAATACGAACAACAGTATTATTTTCAGGAGCATCTTCTCTTCTTAAAAATTACAAGACTTTAAACACTCTTATTAGTTAACTGTTATGCTTACTTCGGGCCTTAAAGAAACAAATTCCACAACCAACAATTCCACATTGTTTTTCATTTTCACTGTCATGATGGTGCATAATTTTGTAATACAATCAAACGTTGAGGTGGGAACTGGTCTCTACAAAGAGGACACTCTTGCTGTGAAGACATAAAAAGAAAAAAAAGACTTAAGTTGTCTCCATCTACAAAAAGTTGGGCTAGCATCGCTTCTGTTTCTTGCTAATTTTCTGTCTAATACAATAAAATAAAGATGTATTAACCATTAACTTCCCATGAATTTACCCAAAAGACATTCATATTATCCTTGGATAGGGAAAATATTCCTGTTTGACCCAAGGAAAAATTCATACTAAAATATTCATAACTGGAACAAATATTGACAAATATGAATTTAAAAAATACCAAACTGTACAGAAATGATGTCCCTTTCAGATGCTACATAGTTTTACTTGTTAAAATAAAAAAAAAGTTTATTTGAAAAAAATTGGGAAGTGGGAAAAAAGAGGAATTTAACAGTATAGCTCTGTCGCCTGGGGCAATGTCACCATTCAGATCAGAGTCTTCGTTTTAACTCTAATAAGCTTCTGATTATTCTTCGCCTTAAAATTTGACGTCAAGTTTGGCAAAATTGTGTTTACATTGATAAAACTGGTTAAAAAAAGGGTAGACAACCAAATTTTGAAGAAAACTAAACGCCAAAACTAAAAAAAACAACAAAAAACGTAGCACGGGCTGGAGTAGTCGTAACAAAGATTGGTAAAGAGAAAATGAAAGTAGAACTCTTCTCACTTCCCATTCAGCCGTACGTGTTTGCCATGCATGTTATGTTGCTGTGTAAATAGCGATTTATTGACTATGGTTTACCATGTCGCTAGTGGGTGATCCGGGACAAACGAGTAAGGGTCAATATTGGGCGATGCAGGACGTTAATGGTGAATATGTGGAACATTTAATCAATATTTTTTGTGAGGGCTAATATATTCTTTGTCTTTATTTCATATTACATTTTGTAAAATGTGGGGATAAAAAAAATCAATTAGCGTGCAAACATGAGGACCATGTAAAACTACTATACCTCTCCCCACAAGATGGATCAAATTGTCTTGTCTATAAAATGATAGTATTTGCCCGAGAGAAGGGCATGCTTTTATTTACATGCTCAAGGAATAAGATTTTGGGACAATCTTGAAAGAAGTCAACTTCTTGGATATTGGGTTTCATAAGTTACGCATAAAAAGTTCTCAAAATGCAGCATTATGCTATCCAATTGATGATCTTTACAAAGAAAGAAAACCTGGATAATAGTTTATATACAGTAGCATAAAAACTGTTACTGCAAAGAAGTCCTATAAAACTGAATGTTTAAGAAAATTTTGATATTGGCTATTTATCATTTGTTTGTGGCTTTGTCTTGTCCAATCTTGGCCCTAAATTCACACCACTTTTTATCATTTCATATCCAGTCCAGAATTTCTTATCGATGCCCCTAAAATTCTTTCCCTCTTTCTTACTTTTTTTTCCTTCCCTCCCATCTGGAATCTGGTGTTTGTATGAAATAAATACAGGCTAATGATGACCTTTATCCTTCGTGCTCTCCATCAGGCATTGTAAAGTATGTGGCTTGTCCTTTTCGTACCCTTAGCCTTTTGTCCTTATCACTCTAGTGACATGATTCTTTTGTCTAAAAGTAAATGTTTCACATCCTTACATTAGCATTGGATGCAGCCACATTTCAACCCTCACTCACAGATATATTTCAGCCTTAAAATACATAATCAAGAACTTGATAGGATTAAGGTTAAAGACAATGATTTTGGGTTGAACCAATTTCAACTCACCTTTGACATACACCATTCTAAAATGCAATTCCAACAATAAAGATGACCACAAGGAGTAAGAGTTGTGTGAACACGCTTTCCTAAGCACAGGGGGCATTTCTCATTCGGAGGGACTGCGAGTCTATCTTGGGTTGTTTCATCCCTGGCAATGAGAACATTAATAATGGAAGCTTGAATTTACAGGATACAACTCTTAATCTTAATCTTAACTACAACTCTTAACTCTGAACATGACTGAATTTTCCAGCCCTCAGTGCTCACAAAATCAAAACCAAAATTTACTTCATTAAGAATTTTGTCCAATTTCTGTTAAACCTTAAATTTTTGCTTTGCAGTCTTTTAGGCTCATCACTGCATTTGTGACCAGCTCCACTTTGCTCCAACCAACAATTAAAAAAAGTAAAAAAAGTTTGCACCCTCCCCTAATCTGCTTTGCCAAAATCATGGGGGTTGTATGTGGGATGAGCTGTGTGTGACAACACCATAATATCCTGAAATAAAAGAACATTTTAAAAAGCTTTTGAAAACTTTAGCTTCCGAGCTTTAATAAAAATGCTTAATTTTCATGAGCAAATCTTACTCCAGGGTCTGTACCAAGGAAAGACTGGGACAACCCAGGTATCTGCCAAAGAGTAGACTTGATGGCCATAGCATCAATAGAACCGATGCTTTTGGGCATTCTTGGAAAAGAGTCTTGGCACCTCACTGACAGACTGATGGGTGCACAATCTATAATTCACTATATAAACAGTCAGACAGTAGTGAACACTAGAATAATATAATTCAGGGTCTTTGAAGTACTCACCCCTCATAAATCAGGCTATCTGTTGTTTTCTGCTTTCGCATTTCAATAACCACTTTATACAAATATATAGCACATGACAAAAAAATTTGAACAAGAGACAAGTAGCCTAGAATCCTAAAAGGCCTGTTTTGATTGGGGTAAGTTGGTCCCGAAGAGATCTGGATCTGGAAAGATGGAATATGATAAAGAGAAAATTGTTGTCAGTACTGGGTTGAATAGGATTTGTTTATTGTCTTCCTTCTAACATCAAACTCCACAACTCCACCAGCCAAATTATATTTGAACTAGGCAAATTGAAAGATTTTCCAGCAGCCCATGCAGTTTATATATTTCACACAGAACTGCACTCTGTACCTTTGCTGTTGAAGTGAGTGAAATAATGAATTTACAACTAACCAATTTGCCAACGCCAGGCACCCATTACTTTCATTTTACTAAAATTCTACAGCACTTCCATGAATGAGATACTGAATCCTCATATTCCTGCCTTTCCACAAAAAATTTCTTTTTCCAAGTAGGAACACGGTCTCAGAATGGCACTCCTTGGAAAAAGGGTACCTGTTACAGCCAGAACTGGCATATTATTACATTCCCTATGAAAACAAAATTAAATTACAATTATTGTTACTTGCCAATAAACTTACATAATGAATTCCTGCAAATCTCTTTGCCAGATGATAATATATGCCCTGAATGTAAAAGGTAGCAAGATGCAAACGATGTACTAGGGAGGTTGCTTTCCTCATCAAAGGAATGATACTGAGAAGAACTTTTCGGGTCGATGGTCTAACAGGTAGTGACCCGGATGTTTGAAGTTGATGCTCAAATTTTGTCAGAGTTCTTTGAAGGATGAATGGAGCACAGACTTGCAGAGCCACCATTGCAGCTCTTCTCTAAGAGAAAAGGAGAAAAAACAAAAATTAAGCAGCAATAAACTAAAATTATTTTCACTTTTTTATCATCAGGAAGTTATTTTGAACAAAAAAGAATAATGTTAATTAAAGACCAAAATACAAGTCCAATAATAAAGGCAGAACACATTACAAGGTAAAAGCGAGAGAGAGAGAGAGAGAGAGAAAAAAAAGACATAGTAATAATCAATTGTTGAAGCTGTATGCTCTAGTCTAGTCAGATAAAACAAGAGTCAATTTTCATACTGTCCCAAGTAAAATTACCCATTTTGATGGTAGGTGTTTCAACGTATGATTTGTCTGTATGATATTAACATATTCTTCCCCAACAGTTTGAAGATCTGAGGAAAAGAAAAATATTTGAGAAAGTCTGATTAATTAATAATACCAAAAATTAGTTCAGAGACAGGAAATGAAATATTCTGTAGATAATTTCTCTGGCCATTTGAAACATGAGTACAGATGGTACTGACTTGAAAATAATGTCATGGAATTTGTTTACCATATAAAGACAAGGCACCAGTACAAAAAGAACTCTCACCAGATTCCCATCTGGTTCCGAGTTAACTTTGTCCTTTCAGTTGATTTAAAAAAAAAAAAAAAAAGGCTTATTTTTGTCTTAGTGAATTTGACCAGGTAAAAAGTAAAAAGTAAAAGCCTGTTTCAAAATATGTATGAACACTAACACATACCTGAGAGGGTTGTAAGCAGAAAATATGTGATATTCGCAGCCAAATCAATGTGTTGCCTCCACTGGATCCATATGCGTGGTCCTGTGTCAGAAAATTAAACAAGTATTTTCTTTTTTTTTCTTATTATCTTACCAGATATAACTACATAATTCCCCATCCAATAGGCACAAGAATAGAAATAATATATTGTAATCAATTTAATTTTTTGGACACAAACATTTTTTATGATTTGATTGGAATAAAAACATTTCTAGGATATAATTTCATTTCATAAATCCTAAGTATTGCTCCATTCTTTGAACTCCAAATGTCTAGGAGAGACTAAAATAATGAGCAACGTTTTAAAAAAGAATTTTTTAAGCACGTTGGTTTGCAACAGAGCACAGAGATAGAGTCTGAATAAACACCCCCACCCCCTCTTTCTCTCTCATTTTTTTACTGTGTTTTCTGTTGGTAAATTAACTGAAAGCGTTCCTGATGCTGCTTAATAGGAGCCCATTTGGTTTAACAGCAAAGTGGAACCTTTTTATGTTATACAATCGATAACATAGAATAAATATAGACTAGAGAGAATGATGTCGGATAAACTTTACGTATTCACTGGGATCTTTCGCACAATGATAGAATTCTCTTCATTTCTTCTTAGAGGTCAGTCCAGTTCTCAAAAAGGCTTCCATAGAAATAAATATTGAAGATTCAAACACTTGAGAACAGGCCAAGGACTTCTCTCTGTGTTAACTATCTGTGTGAAACCAGGATGCCAGAAAAACCAAACCCAAACAAATAAAATAAATTGACAGTTGTTATTCACAGCACCTTTTTCCGATGTTAGAAAATTAATCTCTATAGAATAATTTACAATTTATACGAGACAGACAGCACAAATCGAAAAAAAATTTAACAGCTCTGTCACAAAATATACTCTCCACACATAGGCTTTTCAGTTGGTGAGAGTGCTTTCGATTTTTAACAAAGGATTAGAGGGGAAAGGGTGCTGCAGATAATCACTGCCAAATAAATTATAACAGCCCTCAGTGGCTCTCACAGATCTATCTTAATCAAAACAATATTGTAAAGTCCACTGAAAAAAAAAGAAACTTACCTAAGATAGATTGCATTATATCTGATGCAGAAGATCTCAAATGATGCTGAATGTTATCATCTTTCTGATGAGCTCTGATTACTTCAGGTGTCCCTGCCCCCTTGAACATTGTAAGGTTTCTAAATTCTTTACAAAAATACGAATGGCGATAGTCTAACATTCATCAACAAATAAAACCTATGGATTAGAATCCATATTGTAGCCTGTTTGTCATACTTGATTATCAACTCGGCTATGGACGGAGAACAAAAGATCTTTTGCAAAGAACTACAAAGCTATTCATCTGGGGGCCAAAGTCCTACGATCCGGTTAGAAATCGAAACAATGTTGTGGGAAAATCGGTAAACCCCGTTCTCTCTTTGCAAGGGCAGCAACCGCAAATTTATTCCAAAACTTGACAGTCTTTTGGGTCAATCTCGATCGATGATTGTCCTCGCTTGACAAAATGTATATTATCAAAGAAACTGGAAAGAAATCCACAAGACACTGCAATCAGCGCCCTAATGTGGAAGCAATAGCAACAGTTCGGTATGCAGGAACACCAAGATCTGTTTTCTATGCATTTACTCAGGTTAGCAAAAGCCGAGAGACTTTGAAATTGTATCATTTGATGATGAAAAGCTGCCATTATTGCATGATTTAATAATATTTGAGTTAAAAGACATCACTTTTGACTGGGGAGCCCGTGGCTTGGCTAGTATCGAAGACTTCCTAGCAAGGCTGCCACCCGTTGGAGAGATGTTAGCGCGTGTCACTGAATATTATTATTATTATCATCATCATCATCATCATCATCATCATCATCATCATCATCATCATCATCATCATCATCGTCGTCGTCGTCGT